>JAJGRW010001394.1:0-25088 GCA_025461045.1 Carex parvula | reverse complement strand
CCACATATGCTTATAACTCATTTTTGCGTTTCCAATGTTCAAATGGTCGATCCGACCGTTCATCTTGTTCTCCATATTAATATGTGTTTGGAGACTAAATTTTACATTTTTTGGAATTTTTTTACTATTTATTAAGCCACTTTGAAAATTGCTGATCTGGGTGAACAGTAAAAACAGTGTTTCCAAAATTCTGGACTACCAGATCAGAAACTTTCAAAGTGGCTTAATAAATAGTAAAAAAATTCAGAAAAATGTAAAATTTAGTCTCCAAGCACATATTAATATGGAGAACAAGATGAACGGTCGGATCGACCATTTGAACATTGGAAAAGCAAAAATGCTCATTTAAGCATATGTGGGTTTTTACTTATATAAGCATAGTAGCCAAGCTCTATATATATATATATTGTTTGTATCAAAATATATATGCTTCTGCGTAGTCATTTGTGAATATAACCAAGGACAGTCACAACAAAATAAATGATTATAGCTTACCTTGAGGGGGAGGCACGACTGTGAGGGAGAGATGGCGAGATAGGAGGCGTGACTGTGGGGAAGAAGCGGCGAGATAGGAAAAGGCGCGACTGTGAGGAAAGGCGGAGAAAAAGATAGCGCAGCGGAGGAGAGATAGAGGCGGAGGCGTATCTCAGATCCGTTTGTCGAGAGGAGTGAGCGAACGAGAGGCGATAGCGAGAGAAATTTGAGAGGGAGGCAATACGGAGAGAAAGAAAGAGGTCCGGTCCAGCGCTTAACCCTAACGGAGGGTTTCGTTTTTTAATTTTCCGTCTCTATTAGATTTCTCAGCGCTCCATCCGTGCACGAATTTTAAAGTTAATATGATGGCAGAAAATACTATAGCATATGAGAACATTAGCTACGCGGTGCATGCTTGCCAATTCCAAAATATGAAACTTGTACAGATACTAGGTATCCGTCATTTTTTTTTCTTGATCACAATTAATTATGTTTATAGTTTCAAATTCTGTCTCAATTAATCTAAAGCTGATAATGGGAGCGCTACTCTAACAAGCAGAGAATGATAAAAGGGCTCTTATATATATATATATATATATACCTAATATTGTTTAGATACAGTTTTGAGGAAAAAAAGTCGGAGTACGTGTCTAGGCGAGGAGGCGAGTTAATCTATATATTATAGTTTTTCTCTGTATTATATATATAACTCGTCAAAAAATTTCTTTCGCCTAAATTTTCCAATAACAAAGCAATTTTGTTGTAGATATGTAGCTAGTTTTCAAGTTGTAACGTCTGACTCGGGGAACACAAGTCCATGAAAATACTAAGATCGTAATGGAGTTCCTTGTTAAGAAAACCATTTTATTAGAGAGAACACGCTTTGCACTGAATAGTATAGTACCGCTTATACAGGTAAAGCACGTTAATTCATTTGCTGACAATCGTTATTAACAAACCAGTTCAACAGATCTGTATATGTGACCTGACTTTGAATTCAATCCAATTCTTGAGCTGAGTTGCTCATTAACACATAAAATGAGTTGACTTGTGAAAATTTCTGTGCAATTGAATTCAAGGGAACAGATTGGAAATTCCTCCAAAATTCTCCTATATATATGTACCTCTCCCATACTTGAGTGATTCATTATAGAATTACAAAGTTCATATATATTAAACTTGTATAAGATCATAGAGAAATGGTGAAGAAAGTGATTCTTGTACGAGTTGCTCTTTTAGTTCTGGTGATTTTATGCAGCTTGATTATGAGCACGGCAAGGCCTCTGAACGAGCAGAAGTGGGCCCAGGCACGCGACCTTCTTCTGGAGGTCCTCCCGAAAGGAGGAAGCCCGTCGTCGTCTGGTAGCAGTAATTGCAGTCACAGCGTATCTGGTGGGTTTTGCCCGCCACCCTGAAGTTGACAAGGAGATATATGGAGAGATCCAGTCTATGTTTAATTAGCATATATAACGATTATTATTTTGTTAGGAACTTAATGGTGGTTCCTAGCTATTATGTTCTACGATTTATTCTTTTAGTAAATACTTGGAGAATAGGCGAAATTAAATTGGTATATGATTTAATTATAGCATACATAGACAGGATGTAAGTGCCTATTTTAATATTATGTTTTATTTTTATCGTTGTAACGTTAACGTTGTTGTAAAATGAATAACATTGGTAGAAGCAATATTATATCTTGTACCGTACGTACCTTTTCTTTTTGTGAGCGCCATGTCCTTTAAGCCGATGCACATAGCATTTCTTTTGGTGAAAAATTCAAATTACGTACCCTCTGTCTTGTTAAAAAATAAATAAAGAAAATGAAACATTACAACTAACACTACTACAAAAACTGGCTTTGTACACTGCACATTGTACACGGATTTGGCAATTATATTAAAAACAGTGTACCAAACATGAGTCCAAAAGATCTACACGATTTCTACACGGATAATTAGTTAATAATCAGTGTAGAATTATTAGAGAGAGCTACACGGTTTATTAGAAACCACAAATCCGTGTGTAAAGAAGTGGGTGTGCAAATAATTGAGAGAGCTACACGGTTTATAACTAATTATCCGTGTAGGAACATTATACACGGCTTTTTGATAATATAGCCGTGTAGAATTCGTATAATTGTACACGGCTTTATAACTAAAAAGCCGTGTAGAAATAGGTGGAGAGCTACACGGATATTTAAGTAAATAGCCGTGTATAATAGTGTAGGGTTTTATTATCTTCCCTTCCAGAGCGCCGTTTTGATCAAGTTTTTAGTTCATACATCTCGAACTGAGCTTTTTATTTCTGCGAATTGATCGAGGCCAGCAGCTGAGATCTGAGATCTTTGAATTAAGTTTGTATTTTCTCCTCTCCATCTTTCTAAGGTTAGTTATATGTATTTAAATCATTTTCTTTCTCTAATTTTCTGTTATTTAGGCTTATTTAATTAGGTCATTTCATGCATTCTTGAATTCTTAATTTTAGATGTAATTAATTAGTGTACGTATTGTGGTCCAATAACCGACCTTTAGATGCTTTTAGGTCCATGCCCGTTCAAAATTAATCCAATAGGGATTAATTTTGGATAGTCCCCGTTTTGGGACTGCTCTTTGAATATTATGTCTCATTTAGGATGTGAACACATATTAGCGGGATTTAATTAGTATTTGAGGAAAGTTCGACAGTATTTTCCCTTATTGCTCCTACGAGTATGTGGTTCGTACGCATACTTGGGGAGTTAAGGGGAAATGCTGCCGAATTTTTCTCAAATACTAATTAAATCTCGCTAATATGTGTTCACATATGAGACATAATATTCAAAGAGTGGGTTAGGATTGTAAACCGGCCCTTTGTAAGCCCAAAATTTTGTACACGAAGGAGAATGTTGACCATGCATGATTAATTGATCAAATCATTTTTTTAATTTAATTTACAGATGGATCGAAGCTGGATGTATGAAATGCGACGTGACAGTGAAGAATATTTGGTTCGCGTTGATGAGTTTATAAAATTTGCTGAGAGTTATAGAGTGAATAAAAAAGAAGAAGACATTTTATGTCCTTGTAAAGATTGTAAAAATTTATTAAGATTTTTGGACATCGAAGAAATTAGAGCTCATTTGATTTGTCGGGGATTTAAGAAGAGATATACATGTTGGTTCATGCATGGTGAGAAATTTGGGGAAAGTAGTAGTGCCAAAAAGGATTGTAATCGTGAATTGAATGATGAGAATGTTGGAATTTCTGATAATTTTGAACTTGATTGGAACGAGGATTATGAGAGTGCCGAATATTCTGATATTAACGTCGAACCCGAAAATGACGATGATGAGATGGAGAGGAATTTTGATGAAAATGTAGAACACGAGTTTACTGAAAATTTGGAGGATATGTTACGTGATGTGGAAGATGAAATTAGTGATAAAAATTACGATAAATTTCAAAATTTGTCTAATGAATCTAAGAAGCCGTTGTATCCCGGGTGTACCAAATTTACAAAACTGTCAGCTGTGTTGAAATTATTAAACTTAAAAGCAGACAATGGTTGGAGCGATAAGAGTTTCACGTCCTTATTACAGATTTTAGGAGAAATGCTCCCAGATAACAACGAGTTACCCGGTACAACATATCAGGCAAAGAAGTTGATATGTCCAATGGGGTTGAAGATCGAAAGAATACATGCATGTCCGAATGACTGTGTATTGTATCGTAACGAGTACGAGGCCATGCATGTCTGTCCTAAATGCGGTGTTTCACGATATAAAGGTCGTAAGGACCAGGACACTGATGATTGTAACGAGGACACAAGTGGCCGACCTCCGGCTAAGGTGTTGTGGTATTTGCCGATAATACCGAGATTCAAACGGTTGTTTGCGAATCCCAAAGATGCAAAATTATTGCGCTGGCACGAAGAAGAGCGCAAAAATGACGGTAAACTAAGGCACCCGGCTGATTCTCCTCAATGGAGAAACATTGACAGACATTTCAAAGAATTTGGTTCTGAACCGCGGAACCTTAGGATTGTGGTGAGCTCAGATGGAATGAGTCCGTTTGGAAGTATGAGCAGTCGGCACAGTACTTGGCCAGTTCTTTTATGCATCTACAATCTTCCTCCTTGGTTGTGCATGAAACGCAGATATATAATGATGTCATTACTAATCCAAGGACCCAGACAACCCGGAAATGACATAGATGTATATCTCGCACCATTAATCGAGGACCTCCAAAAATTGTGGCGTGATGGCGTCCCGGTGTGGGATGCGTATATGAAAGAGACATTTACCTTGCGGGCCATGGTATTTTGCACCGTAAATGATTTCCCCGCGTACGGGAATTTGTCGGGTTACACTTGTAAAGGAGCAAAAGCGTGCCCGATCTGTGAAGATGACACGCAGGTGCTGAGGTTGAAAAATTGTCAAAAGAATGTATTCATGGGGCATCGTAGGTTTCTTCCTATTAATCACCCATATCGTAAGAAGAAGATGGCATTCAACGGGAAAATTGAGCTTGGAGTGGCTCGTCATCCATTAGACGGGGAGAGTGTCTTCGAACGGGTAAAAAACATTGATGTTGTTTTTGGAAAATGCGCCAAAGCACTACCGAAGAATATTTGGAAAAAGAGGTCCATATTTTGGGAGCTACCGTACTGGAAATATTTAGAAGTGAGGCATTGCCTAGATGTCATGCATGTCGAAAAAAATGTCTGTGACAGTTTAATTGGTTTATTATTGAACATTCCGGGGAAGACGAAAGATGGTATTAAAGTGAGAAAAGACATGGTAGAGATGGGAATACGACCCGAGCTCGCACCGCAGGAGAAAGGGAAGCGCACATACCTACCCCCCGCACTGTGCACAATGTCAAAGAAAGAGAAAACAAGCTTCTGTGAATGCCTCAATGGTATAAAAGTCCCATCAGGATATTCTTCGAACATTAAGAAGTTGGTGTCGATGAAGGACTTGAAACTGGTCGGTCTGAAATCTCACGACTGTCATGTTTTACTGACACATATAATTCCGGTTGCAATTCGGGGAATTTTACCAAAGCACGTTCGTCAAACCATTACGAAGCTTTGTTCTTTCTTCAATGCAATAAATTCCAAAGTGATAGACCCTCTAAAATTGGACTCTTTGCAAAAGGAGGTCGTCGTTACTCTTTGCCAACTTGAGATGTATTTTCCGCCATCTTTTTTCGATGTCATGGTTCACCTTGTTGTTCATCTTGTGAGAGAAATTAAGATTTGTGGTCCCGTGTTCCTTCGGTATATGTATCCATTCGAGAGATACATGGGCATCTTGAAAAAATACGTAAGGAACCGACATCGACCCGAAGGCAGCATTATAGAAGGATATTCTACGGAGGAGGTGGTTGATTTTTGCACCAACTACTTGACCGGTGTGGATCCTATTGGCGTTCCAAAATCTCGATACGAGGGAAGGCTCCAAGGAGTCGGGACAATTGGGTTGAGAGCCGTAGTTGCTGATCTAAATGAACTACAAAAGGCACATTTTATTGTACTACAACACATGACAGATGTTGCTCCCTATATAGATGAGCACATGACAATCCTTCAACAACAAAACTACACGAGGAGTCAGAAGTGGCTTACTAACGAGCATAATCGTTCTTTTATAGGATGGCTGAAAGAAAGAGTGCAGTCACACCCCGTACCTGAAATTGTTAAACTACTTGGCGCAGGACCCCAAATTGTTGTTAGAACATTCCAAGGATACGAGATTAACGGATATACATTTTATACTAAATCCCAGAGTGATAAGAGCACGATGCAAAACAGTGGGGTGACGTTGGTGGCGACCTCTCAAGAATTCAGTAGATCCGGAGATGGCCGGGCTGTAATAGCATCAAAGTCATATTATGGCGTTATTCAAGAAATTTGGGAGCTCATTTACAGTCCTCGCCTGAGCATTCCCGTGTTTCGGTGTCAATGGGTCGAAGACCGAGGTGTTAAAGTTGATAACGACGGGTTCACACTCGTTGATTTAAACAGGGTTGGGCACGTTGACGATCCGTTTATACTCGCCAAGCAAGCCACCCAAGTCTTTTATGTACAAGACCCGAGTGATGATAGGTTGAGCGTCGTCCTATCCGGAAAAAGAAGGATTGTCGGGGTAGAAAATGTCGTCGATGAAGAAGAGTACGACCAGTTCGACGAAGTACCTCCATTTTGTACCGATGTGCAAACTGAGGTAGCAACAATTGAAGGGGTAGACGAAGCTGACTACATGCGGTCCGACCACAATGAAGGATTATGGGCCGAGGGTACCGTTCAAATAGTGGAAAAAAGGAGAAAAAGGAAAAAAAAAGCATAATGTGTAATATTTATTTTGTTTAAGACCGTGTAGCTTGTAATATTGCAACTTTAGCTTGTAATATATCAAATAAAAAAGGAAAAAAAGAGGGAAAAAAAGAAAAAAGCATAATGCGAGTAATAGTATTATCAAATATTATCAAATATTATCAAATATTAGATTAATGCTTATAATGAAGGATTATGTTTAATGCTTATAATATTATCAAATATTAGTATTAGTTTTTGAAAATATTAGTTAAAACATTTAATAATAAAATAAAATAAATATTAGTTAAAATATTAGTTTTCACTAAATATTAGTTAAAATATTTAATATTAGTTAAAATATTTAAGGAAGGATTATGTTTAATGAAAATATTATGTTCAACTTTATCAAACATTTAATATTAGTTAAAATAAATATTAGTTAAAATAAATATTAGTTAAAATATTAGTTTTCACTAAATATTAGTTAAAATATTTAATATTAGTTAAAATATTTAAGGAAGGATTATGTTTAATGAAAATATTATGTTCAACTTTATCAAACATTTAATATTAGTTAAAATAAATATTAGTTAAAATAAATATTAGTTAAAATATTAGTTTTCACTAAATATTAGTTAAAATATTTAATATTAGTTAAAATATTTAAGGAAGGATTATGTTTAATGAAAATATTATGTTCAACTTTATCAAACATTTAATATTAGTTAAAATAAATATTAGTTAAAATATTAGTTTTCACTAAATATTAGTTAAAATATTTAATATTAGTTAAAATATTTAAGGAAGGATTATGTTTAATGAAAATATTATGTTTAAAATAATATGTGAAAATTTATCAAACATTTAATATTAGTTAAAATAAATATTAGTTAATATTAGTTAAAATAAATATTAGTTAAAATTGTCATATGAAGTATTGCGGCCCGCAACCATTCAGAGAACTTTACTGAACCTGGGACCCACCTGTCGGACCAATTTATACACGGACATTTAGCTAATAGTCCGTGTAGAAAGGGTAGAGAGGTACACGGCCTTTTAGCTAATAGTCCGTGTAGAAAGGGTAGAGAGCTACACGGCCTTTTAGCTATATGTCCGTGTAGAAAGGGTATTGCACACGGCCTTTAGAGTAAAGTCCGTGTATAAAGATATTTGTACACGGTCTTTTAAGTTAAAAGTCCGTGTATAATGAGAAAAACACTATTATTCGAAATCCTTCTCTTCCAAAATTTTCACAAGTCCGATCGAAAAGAGAATACACACCAGTTTCAAAAACCCTCACAGAGAAGATTTTGCTGAGCCTTCTCCGAGCTCTTCACCGCCTTCCCACCTCGCCGCCTCGCCGCCTCGCCGCCTCGGTCTCTCTCCACCTCGGTCTCTCTCTCTCTAACCAGTGGTCTCTCTCACCCGTGGTTAGCTCTCTCTCTCTCGTTATTTTTCTTATTGGGTTTGAACCCGTTAGACATGGTTGGTATTTGTAGTCGGCCACTTCTTCAGAGATGATTCTTACTGGTTTCTCCTATAGGAAATTGCTGCTACTTATTTACATGGAGTTATTAGCTAGCTATAGTAGTTTATTTTTTTTTTATGTTTCTATGTGTTGGAATTATAAAATTTGTTATGTAATGTTAGTTGATTAATGATGAAGGGAGAAATATCATATAGATATCTAAATTTTACTCCTCCCTTTCTTATAAGAATATCTACTGGTAATAGTAATTGATCAATTTGTTTTAAATAACTCATCTTTCGTGGAGGGATCAATTAAAGAGGTTAATTAGCAAGGAGTTGGTTGATTAAATAACTCATCTACTGGTAATAGTAATTTATCAATTTGTTTCTATGTAGGTTAATTCAAATAATCTAGGATATATGTCAACAAGTGATTGATTAATCTCTTGATGAATATAGGTTATATGTCAAAAGTTGGTTGATTAATCTAGGTTATATGTCAAATGATTTGATCTTTAATTTCATGCAGCACCATGTCGAATGAAAATGAGTACGAGGATATGATGGAAGAAGAGGAGCAGCAAGCTACTGCCTCGTCAGAAAGAAGGAGAAGAGGGCCTACAATGTGCACGAGCCATTCTGAGCAGACCCAACCCAAAATCTGGTTCACAGAGGACGGGCGTGCGCAGGGACCAGAACGGCTGAAATACTCAAATTGGTGTACGAGCTTCGTGAAACAAAATGCGAGTATCCTTGTTGAGAGATGGGATCATTTCGAGAAAGAGGTGAAGGACGAGTGGTGGAACACGGTGAAGGTAAAGTGCCTAACAACTCTTCTCTTGAATTTTCACTTATGTATGATCTATATTTAAATACACTAAATTTTTGTGTCAATCAGGCTCAATGGAACATCCAGAGTGATGTTCCAAAGAATAAGACGTTGAAGATTATGAACAATGGATGGAAGCAATACAAGAGCACGTTGAAGACGGAGTTCATGGAGAAAGGGAGAAATCCGGTCGGCTACTACAAATGGCTAAAACAAGAGGACTGGGATGCGTATCAAGTTTTGAAGTCTACTGAAGAGTTCCAGGTATCTAACTCGTGCCAAATTTATGCTTATTCTTTCTCGATTTGTACTTATCTTTCTAAAACTAACTGATCGTTATTGTCTTGTTTCCGTGAAGGCAAAGAGTGATAAAGGCAGGAGGACCGTTGCCTTTAACAAGTATCCACACCATCTAGGGTCAGGTGGTTACGAGGGTAAGTCGGCAGAATGGAGGAAAGTCCTGGATGCGAACAAGGATTCTGACTCACCCGTGGTTAGGATCCAAAATCCTAGGGGCAAAGATTGGGTCATGGGTAGAGCCGAGGTAACCGCTGACGGGAGGATAGTACTCCCAACGGAGTTGCAAAGCGTGGCTCAAAGAATGGTAAGAGTCATTTATAACTCCGAAAGTACTTCAATTGTTATTTTGCTTTAACTAATTCTTCTACTTGAACAGTTGGAAGTGGAGGAGGAGGTCAACTCGGGTGCCCGGAGTGTCGATCGACAAAATGATTCCTTGTCCGCGGCGCTCGAGAATCCAGAACACCCGGGTCGAGTAAGGGGTGTAGGGGTCTACAGGGGCTGGAAGGAGGTGTTCCGAGTGGAGGGAGAGAAACCTCGAAGAAAATCTCGTGCCAAGGTAAACAAAGACGAGATAGTTGCGCAGATACGCGCGGAGGTGAGCAAAGAGTACGACGCAAGGTTTGCTGAGATGGAAGCAATGTTGACACAAATTAGATCAGCAACTACGCAGCCATCCGAGCAACCACCTCCCATTTCGCCGGGAATTCGGCGAAGTAGTCAAGCATCCGGCACGTGGGGCGCGAACGACGATTTGGATAATCTCAAGGTAATCAATACTTCTTCATAATCTAAAGGTATTTAAAACCTGTTTGCAACCTTGTTGGACAATATCGCATCATTAGAATAAACAACTTTTCTATAAATTTGCAGGACCCCAGAGCATGCGACCTCGTCCTGCGGAACGGCAGTGTTTCTATGATCGTTGCTAAGGGCGTTGTACATCCACTCGCCAAAAGTGTACACAATACTCAGCTAAGACCCGACCATGCATGCGTGCAGGTTGAGTTAGTCGTGGATGGATGGCAGCGCGTACCCCTTCCTGTCCCTACCGACGACGCGGTTGTGCTTGATGACGCACGGATGTCATTTGTCCAATGGCCCAAGAGTCAGATTGTTTTGGATCAGGTAATTCATAAAAAATTCATTTATTTTTTACATTCAACTCATTCTTTTTGAAATACTAGAATAATACATCTATAACTTGATACAGACACGAGGAGATGATGTTACCGGTACGGCTCTCTCACCGGTACGTCAGGAGGTGGCTTGCGACATCGCGCCTGACGCGCCACAATCACCGCCCCGTCCTATGGTCACAGAAGAAGAATACAGCCGTTTGCCCAATGATTTGCGCCTTCTCCACGACTACTTGATGACGGCGCCCGACGGCATGGAGGCTATCGTCATCCCTGTCCCACCTGGGATGTTTCTACACGAAGGCAGGGAGCTCCTGCTGTCGTTCAGAGACTTCAAGGACCTCTTCCACCACTCGTCATCCGACAAATGGCTCGATGTTTCACACATCACCATTTTCCTCATGTTAGTGATATTAAAATATTTTAATTATTGTATAGAACTCAAATATATATTCTAATTACAATATGATGAGTTTTCAGGAAGCTAATCCGAAACTGTGATGAGATGGTTGAAAGGAGGAACTTGTGCGTGTTTCTGGACCCCGAGAAAGTGAGTGGTACGGCAGCGACATATTATCCGGATATGGCTATCGAGTACATGTGTTCTGCGATGCATCGTGCTAAGGCGGAGGAGAAGAAATTCATTCTCATGCCATACCACGAGGGGTTAGTTCTAATCTTAACTTATTTGTTGTTTATATTTTAATTAAAGAATTGTATAAAGGAATTAAAAGTTAAACATAAAAAAATGAAATCACACCATCAATCATAGCAAATACTCGTGTGACTTTTATATGCTAAAGTACTATAATTCTTCTCCTCGATCCAACAGCAAACATTGGTGCACGATTCTCATTGTGCCGTACTTAAGTGTGGGCATAATTATTGATTCTTGTAAGCCAGCAGGAAGGACCGCGGCTGCCGCCAAGTGCAAAGTTATCTTGCCTTTTGTGAATAAGTAAGCAATAATAATTCTATAGGTTTGCATTTCTTTCAATCATATCAAATTATAAAATTGCTAATTACATTCACTCACTTTTGTAAGGGCTTTTGTGAAATATATTAAAGAGGGAGGATCAGATAGCACGGGCACGCGCAAGAAAAGCAAGTTGAATTGGAAGTACATGGTGGTGAGCACACTTTATGAGTTAGAAATTTCATATCTTGTTAAAAAAATTATTGTCATTCTAACAAATGCCGCTAAATGTAAATTTCAGAGCCCGCAACAGAAGGAGGGTTGGGAATGCGCTTATTACACGATGATATTCATGTTTGACTTTGTCGAAAGAATACAATTCGAATTCCCAAAAGCGGTATGTACTTCATATGAATTTCCTATATAATAAGCAATTGATATCTACCTTTTCTGAAATACTAACTATTATAAAATTATAATTTTGTAGAATGTGACAAAGCAAGATCATTACTCTTGGGATCAGATCGACGATGTGCGGTGCATGTGGGCAAGGTGGTTTGCCATGGAATTTTGTAATCCTCGATATGGATTTGCATAATTTTGTATAATTTGGTGTATATGAATATTGTATAATTTATTGCATATGGATTTCTGGCTAATCTGAAAAATATGAATTTCTTGCTAATATGGATTTATTGCTAATCTGGAAAATATGGATTTCTTATATGAAATCTGGAAAATCTGGAATATATAGTTCTGTAACAAAAATGGCTAGCAAAACTGGAGGCTAGCCGAAAAACAAAAAATACAAAAAAAAAAAAAAATGTACTTTCTACACGGATATTTAACTAAAGTCCGTGTAGAAAAAAGATAGCTACACGGTCATTTATTTAAATGTCCGTGTAGAAAGAGGAGAGCTACACGGACATTTAACTAAATGTCCGTGTAGAAAGAGTCATGCTACACGGTTTTTTAGTTCAAAGGCCGTGTACAAAAAGAATCGTACACGGTTTTTTAGGTAATATCCGTGTAGCTCGGTAAATGGAGCGCGACACATTCTGGTCTTTGTACACGGCTGTTTGTGAAGTTATACGTGTAGAATCTTTAAAATTGCACACGGCCAAAAGTCCGTGTGTAGTTATTGAACTAATCGTACACCCTCGATTTAAACACGGTAGGAAATCCGTGTAGCTCTTCCTTTATTGTCCGTGTATAATCTCTTTTTTTGTAGTAGTGTAACAACAACAGTTCAATACTACGTACATCATAAAAAGTTTAGAATACTGCATAAAAATATTCTATGTAATACAAAAAATGAATCAGAAATGTTTGCTAGTGTACAAATGGTTTATTCGGGAAAAATGATAATTAGATAAAATATAGGAAAAATGTGGCTTTCTTATCATCTGATGATAATGCCGAAATTTTTATTAATAGAAATAATAATAAACTAATGTCGATATAGAATAATGAATTCGTCTGAATTTTAAATCTAACAAAGACGTTACTATTCGTAACGTCCAGGGGACGTTACCAACGATAACGGCCCGATAACCAACATGGAATCGCTAATTGCAGCTGCTAATGGCTGGACGTTGAGAACGGTAACGTCCAGGGAGAAAATATTAAAAAAAAGAAAAAAAGGGTGGCCGTCGCCAACAATGACGGCCTGCGAAAAAAAAACAAATACCCCGAGACCGTTGTCAAAGATAACGTCCAGACTCTGGAAAAAAAAAAATCGTGGCCGTTGCCAAAGATGACGGCCAGACCTCTTAAGTAGTTCGTTTCTCTCATCTGACAGCTTGCTGTGCCTTTGTCCTCCTCATTTCCAAAATCAATTAGTATTACAGAAAATCTCATATTCACCGACACCCCCCAATTACACGTGCTTCCCGATCGCTTCAGGTACTGAATCAATGAAGTGTTATTTTACAATGATTGATTTTAGTTGGTTTGATCGCAGATTGTGTTTTGCCTGTACAATTTATAGAAATAGGGAACTGTAACTTTCTCAATAAAATAGCAAGTAGAAAATAAAAAAGTAAAATAGGGAACTGTAACTTTCAACATCTAGTGATTTAGGATTTTTTTTAAAAACCATAATTAAAATAATTAATTTTAAATAAACAACATGATTGCGGCCAGATTTACAAAAACCATCAAAACCGAATTGCCAATTCGGTCCGAAGGATTTTTTTTCTCTGGACCGAATTGGCAATTCGGTCTGGCTGTTTTTCACCAACCCAGCCACAGAAAATCAAAATTCGGTCCAGGTATTTTTTTTTTTTTTTTAAGAGAGAAATCAAAATTTGAATTTTTTTTTAAAATTATTTGATAGATTACTTATTTTGACATATAATTAGCATATTCATACTAAAAGAGGAGGGATCAAGTTACAACAAAGTTACAACAACTATTTTTTTCATTTTCAATGTCCAAATCGTCGATCCAAACCGTTCAACATGATCTTCACAATACAATGTGCTTGCAGATCAAATTTTACATTTTTTTGAATTTTTTTACTATTTATTAACTATTTTACAAAAAATAGTCATATTCAGACCATTGAATTTTGTACCCATCTTAATAAATAGTAAAAAATTCAAAAAAATGTAAAATTTGATCTGCAATCACATTTTATTTAGATAATCATGTTGAACGGTTTGGATCGACTATTTGGACTTTGAAAATGAAAAAAATGATTGTTGTAACTTTGTTGTAACTCAAATTTGTTGTAACTTGATCCCTCCTCATACTAAAATACGCTAAATTACTTGAAATTATGTTGAATTACACTATATTAAGTTAAATTACACTAAATTACATTACATTACGCTAAAATACGGTTAATTATGCTAAATTACATATGAATAGAGACGATATCTTCACTGAAAAGGCGAAAAACGATGGTGAAACTTCAAACGGTTATAAAACGGTGCTTGAGTGTCCGATTTCAGCAAATGACCACTTTTCGGAAAGCTTGCAAAAATGCGCATGCGTCCGTGCTAGCGATGCCAGATTCCAAAATTCAGAATCACCAAAAAACAAAGGGAAGAGCCTCAAAACTTGAGTTGAAGTTTCTGATTAAGATTTTTATTTCTATTATTCAATCCAAGTAGCTCAGTAAATTAGTTACATAATGAACTTGTAGAATACCAATTTTTACTATTTTTGAAATTTTTTTACTATTTTTTATGATTCATAAAAGATGACACATAATCGGTCTACTTTAGCGTAATTTACCGTATTTCAACATAATTAACGAAGTTATTGTAATTTAGTGTAATTCAACATAATTTCAAGTCATTTAGTGTGTTTTAGTATAAATATGCTAATTATAAATCAAAAGAAGTAATCTAACAAAAAATTTAAATTTTCAGTGTTAGATTTCTTTATTTTGTTCTTCTTAGTATCTCTAAAAAAAAAAAAAAAAAAACTGGACCGAATTGGCAATTTG
Organism: Carex parvula; assembly: GCA_025461045.1. Classification (NCBI taxonomy): domain Eukaryota; kingdom Viridiplantae; phylum Streptophyta; class Magnoliopsida; order Poales; family Cyperaceae; genus Carex; species Carex parvula. The sequence goes on along the minus strand of JAJGRW010001394.1, from coordinate 10,203 downwards.
GTCCAGGCAGAGTTACGCGCAAGGCCACACAGCGATTCGCGGGGAACTTTGAAAAACACCAGACCGAATTGCCAATTCGGTCCATCCTTCGGACCGAATTGGCAATTCGGTTTTGATAGTTTTTGTAAATCTGGCCGCAATCATGTTGTTTATTTAAAATTAATTATTTTAATTATGGTTTTTAAAAAAAATCCAGTGATTTACCATCTCATCATCATCGTCGTTGTTGTCATCATTAATTGTAAATATTACATTATTATTTTATTAACATCAGCATAATTATCATTATTATATTATTACTATATTATTATTATTATATTATTATTATATTATTATTATTATTATTATTAAGTAAGGATCGTCTTGTGTCATCATTAATTGTAAATATTACATTATTATTTTATTAACATCAGCATAATTATCATTATTATATTATTACTATATTATTATTATTATATTATTATTATTATTATTAAGTAAGGATCGTCTTGTGCTTTAAATCGAAATCTTCATTTTCAAAGTTCAAACGGCCGATCCAAACCACTTAACTTGATCTTTGTATCCTTGGAGATCACATTTTATATATTTTTTAGAATATTTTATTATTTTTTGGATAAGTAAAATATTCATTGATCTAAAGATTTTGGACCATAAATTAGCAGCAATTGTCAATTTATACAAAACAAATGTTTCAATGACACCTCGGTCTGTCCGTCATCTTTGGCAACGGCCATGATTTTTTTTTTTTTTTTTTTTCCAGAGTCTGGACGTTATCTTTGACAACGGCCTCGGAGTATTTGTTTTTTTTTTCGCAGGCCGTCATTGTTGGCGACAGCCACCCTTTTTTTTTTTTTTTATATTTCTTCCTGGACGTTACCGTTCTCAACGTCTAGCCATTAGCAGCTGCAATTAGCGATTCCATGTTGGTTAATCGGGCCGTTATCGTTGATAACGTCTTTGTTAGATTTAAAATTCAGACGAATTCATTATTCTATATCGACATTAGTTTATTATTATTTCTATTAATAAAAATTTCGGGATGATAATGCGGTCAAGTTTGTTGGAAAACTTAAAAAAAAAAAAAAAAAAAACCCTGAACTCTGTATGGATCCAATGGAAAACAGAGTACATACATGGTTGTTGCTTTGATGTTGTATCATGCGACTCTCGTCCGAATGCAATAAAAACCCTAAGACCCGTTGTAACATAGCCCCATATATGCACAGAAACCATTTTGTTAGACATACTTTGTACGCTCTGCTTTTGATTGCTGTGAGGAATGCGCATAAAAAAAATGAAACTTAGTTGAACGTCAGCTAAATTTATGTTTATTTAATAAATAAATTCAATAAAATAGTTTGATCTGAGGTCAGCTTCTTTACAGAACACAATTAAGATAACATTCCGAAAAAATATCAAATATCTTGACCTATGGAAATTTCCATATAATTAAAACCAAGACGAGGTCCATTAAAAAGTAAACACATTCTCTAACTAATGAAATCAACCGTACCTAACTAATGAATGCAGTCATTAATTGCCAGGGTGGCAATAACTGTGCAAGCCGAATTGAAGAAGATGGAATGAAACAGTTTTGAAATTAAGCACAATTTGAAGTTGTGCGCTGGGGCTGAGTTGCTGAGAGGAGGTTGCATTGACAATTTGTATTTAGTTGCATAATTGGATATATTGTGATTATTCAATTTTAAAATTGAACCAGTTTTAGGCACCTTAACACATTTATTTATATATTTGCTTATAACTGTTTTTTATTTTGCTCCCAGTATTAGGTTGGACAGGAACTGTATATATGAGAACGATTTGCTACACTTAATAAAAATGCTCCGGCGCACATTCGGTCCTACAATACAAACTAACTATTCGTTGACTTATAAAATATAACTTTGACCTAGCAATACCTAAATCGTACAAGCAAGTCAATATCCAGCTGTCCGTATATCATCAACAATTGACCGTTGAATCAGAGGTTTATTATAATTTCAATTCCGTTTATACCATGAAATGCAAGTAATTACTTAAAAAAGGGAGCGGAATAGGTCCAACGCTCATCAGATTCAATTTGGATTTGATATGGAAGTGCAATTTGGATTTGATGCGCTGCATTTCCGTTCGATTTGCTTCAAGATGTGTGCATGTTGTTTCAATATTTATGCGAATCAAGTGCACATGTATTATGAATCAGATCAAATGGATGTGTCGTTAAACACAAATTTGAGTCCAATGGACATGGAACTTGTCATTTTCTCAACTTGTAAAGACTTTGTAAACCATTTTTTCATGTAGTGGAAACCTGTGGAAGAGAAAAGGTTCATAACAATTTAATGCGATTTTGGTTGCGAATGGAAGAGAACCAGTTTTTGATCTAGTGATAAAGACAATGCTTTCTGTATGGGAGGTTGTAGGTTTGAAACCCGGATAAAAAATATCTTGAGGATATTAAAAAAACAGTTAGGCGACTTGACTTTCAACTTTACTCAAAAAAAAAAAAAAATAACAAGGTTTTGGTGAAAAACAAAGATTTAAAAAAAAATTACAGGAAATGATAAATAAAAAGTACGTACCAACAAAAATTAAATTAAATTAAACTTTTCCAAACATTCAGATTTATTTATTAGAGCTTCATGGAGCTTCGTTTAAATATAATTTTTTTAAATTTTCAGATTTATTTATTATAAAGTTAAGCGGTCAATAAAAAAAAAAATTTAATCTTGATGCATTATTTTCCAAAAAAATCTTCATTTAAAAAAAAAAACTGAAGTTAGTAAAAAAAATTTTGATCTCCAATCACATTTAAATATGAAGATCATGTTGAACTGTTCAGATCGACAGTGAAGATATATGACTTATTTGTATATATATATATATATATATATATGAGGAGGGATCCACTTACAACAAATTTGAGTTACAACAAAGTTACAACATTCATTTTTTTCATTTTCAAAGTCCAAATCGTCGATCCAAACCGTTCAACATGATCATCTAAATAAAATGTACTTGCAGATCAAATTTTATATTTTTTTGAATTTTTTTACTATTTATTAAGATGGTACAAAATTCAATGGTCTAAGTATGGCTATTTTTTGTAAAATACTTAATAAATAGTAAAAAAATTCAAAAAATGTAAAATTTGACCTGCAAGTACATTTTATTGTGGAGATCATGTTGAACGGTTGGATCGACGATTTGGACTTTAAAAATGAAAAAAATAAATGTTGTAACTTTGCTGTAACTCAAATTTGTTGTAAGTGGATCCCTCCTCTATATATATATATATATATATATATAGATAGTGCTACGCATAGCATAGAGCCCTCCGTGCTACGGCTCACTTTTTGAGTTTTCAAAATCCGAACGGTCGATCCGAACCGTTCAACATGATCTCCATATGAATATGTACTTGCAAACCAAATTTTACATTTTTTACAATTTTTTTACTATTTATTAAGCCACTTTGAAAATCGCTGATCCAATGGTCCAGCAGATTTTACTGTTGTGTACAAATTAGTGTTTTTTCAAAGTGGCTTAATAAATAGTAAAAAAATTCTAAAAAATGTAAAATTTGGTTTGCAAGTACATATTCATATGGAGATCATGTTGAACGGTTCGGATCGACCGTTAGGATTTTGAAAACTCAAAAAGTGAGCCGTAGCACGGAGAGGCCCTTATATACGCGTAGCATATTAGCCAGATTCTATATATATGCTCTAATATGCTTACATAAGTAGCGTAGGACTTCCTAATATTGTTCCGATATAGGTGTGAGAAAAAAGAAAAACAAATTAGTCTGAGTACTTTTTGTGGTTCAACAAAGGATTAGTTACACTAGAACAAACAATACGCTAAATTTTTTACTACAAGTTAGGAGGATACATTAGACATAAATATGTATAATGTCTAACCAAAGAGGCGATCGAGTTTATCTAAATATTATAAATTTTCTGTATCATATATAACTCGTGAAAACTTCTTCGCTTTAATATTCCAATAACAAAGCAATTTTGTTATAGATCTCTATCTAGTTTTGCAAGTTGTAGCGTCTGACTCGGGGAACACAAGTCGATGAAACTACTAAGAGCGTAATGGAGTTCTTTGGAAAGAAAACCATTTTATTGGAGAGAACACGCTTTGCACTGTATAGTACCGCTTATACATACTGGTAAAGCACGTTAATATTCCTTTACTAACAATCGTTATTAACAAACCAGTTCAACAGATAAATGTGACCCGACATTGAATTGAATTGAATTCAATTCATTAGCACATAAAATGAGTTGACTTGTGGAAATTTAATTCCATGCAATTAAATTCAAGGGAACAGATTGGAAATTTCTCAAAATTCTCCTATATATATGTACCTCGATCCATACTTAAGTGATTCACTATAGAATTACAAAAGGCATATATATTAAACTTGAGAAGAGAGAAAAATCTAAGGATTCAGTATAAGATCATGGAGAAATGGTGAAGAAATTGATTTTTGTACAAGTTGCTCTGTTAGTTCTGGTGATTTCATGCAGCTTGATAATGTGTATGGCGCGGCCTTTGAACGAGCAGAAGTGGGCCCAGGCACGTGACCTTCTTCTGGAGGTCCTCCCGAAAGCTGGAATCCCGCCGCCTGACAGTAATTGCAGTCACAGCCCTAGTGTAACTGGCGGGTTTTGCGCGCCACCCTGAAGTTGACAAGGAGATATATTATTGGAGGTTCCTATTATGTTCTAAGATTTATTCTATTAGTTAAATACTTGTAGAATAGGCGAAAATAAATTGGTACATGATTTTATTATAGCATACATAGGCAGGATGTAGTGCCTATTTTCTTATGTTTTATTTTATCGTTATAATTAACGTTGTTGTAAAATGAATAACATTGATAGAAGCAATTATATGTTGTACGTACCTTTTCTTTTTGTGACCGCCATGTGCTTTAAGCCGATGCACATAGCATTTCTTTTTGTGATAATTTAAATTCAAAATAATCTATCTATAGAAAACGTTTGCCTTTTCTTTCTGTCCAACATCATATATCGTGAGTCCCAGTGTCCCACATAATGTATATATAGTGATCACTCCTAACTTTTGGTGATATTTTAAGTGAGAGCATAAAACACACCAAATTTGTTTTCTTTTATCTTATTAATTAGTAATGTCACAAAAAAAATGGTTAGCTTATTGGATTGAATTTTACAGAATTTGTTGCATTTGTGAGATGATCAAAACTAATTATTATCTAAATTGCCGTTGTGCTGTGAAAACCTCAGAATACTCCAGCTTATATTTACCGACATTTTTATTAATATCCAAAGTTTAATACAAATTATTAATTATACCCAGAAGTCAACTCAATATTGATATATACCCAAGCCGGCCATTTTCTGGCCGGCTATGTTCCTTCCCTAAGCCGGCCAGAAAATGGCCGGCTATGTACCTTTTTTTTTTTTTTTTTTTTTTTTTTAAGAGAGAGACACTATGATGATCAAAATATTGAAATCTAACTCTGAAAATTTGAAATTTTTATTTAAATTATTTGTTATATTACTTCTTTGAGGAGGGATCAAATTACAACAATTATTTTTTTTATTTTCAAAGTCCAAATCGTCGATCCAAACCGTTCAACATGATTTCCACAATAAACTGTGCTTGCAGATCAAATTTTACATTTTTTGAATTTGTTTACTATTTATTAAGTATTTTAACAAAAAATAGTCATATTCAGACCATTGAATTTTGTACCCATCTTAATAAATAGTAAAAAAATTCAAAAAAATGTAAAATTTGATCTGCAATCACATTTTATTTAGATAATCATGTTGAACGGTTTGGATCGATGATTTGGACTTTGAAAATGAAAAAATGGTTGTTGTAACTTGATCCCTCCTCTACTTCTTTTGATGTATAATTAGCATATTTATACTAAAATACGCTAGAATACTTGAAATTATGTGAATTACACTATATTACAATAAATTATGTTCAATTATACTAATTACGTTAAATTACAATAACTTCGCTAATTATGCTGAAATACAGTAAAAAAACACTAAACTACACAAAATTACGCTATAGTAGACTGATTTTGCTCATCTTTCATGAATCATAAAAAATAGTAAAAAAATTTCAAAAATAGTAAAAATTGGTAATCTGCAAGTTCATTATGTAACTAATTTACTGAGCTACTTGGATTGAATGATAGAAATGAAAATCTTAATCGGAAACTTCAACTCAAGTTTTGAGGCTCTTCTCTTTGTTTTTTGGCGATTCTGAATTTCAGAATCCGGCATAGCCGGCACAGACGCATGCGCATTTTCGCAAGCTTTCCGAAAAGTGCTCATTTGCTGAAATCGGACACTCGAGCGCCGTTTTATGACCGTTTGAAGTTTCATCGTTGTTTTTCTCCTTTTCAGTGAAGATATCGTCCCTATTCATATCGTAACTTAGCGTAATTTACCGTATTTTAACGTAATTTAATGTAATTTAACGTAATTTAACATAATTTAGTGTTATTCAACATAATTTCAATTAATCTATCGTATTTTAGTATAAATATGCTAATATACATCAAAGAAGTAATATAACAAATAACTTAAACAAAAATTTATCGTATTTCAGAGTTAGATTTCAATATTTTGATCTTCATAGTCTCTCTAAAAAAAAAAAAAAAAAAAAAGGTACATAGCCGGCCATTTTCTGGCCGGCTTAGGAAGGAACATAGCCGGCCAGAAAATGGCCGGCTTGGGTATATATCGATATTGAGTGACTTCTGGGTATAATTAATAATTTGTATTAAACTTTGGATATTAATAAAAATGTCGGTTATATTTACAATAAAACAGGGGACCTTGACCTAGCTATAATTGTGGATTAATTAGACAAATAAAAAGAACAAAATAGTCAAATGTACGTACTCTCTGTCCTGTTCAAAAAGGGAAATTGAAGGAAAACATTACAACTCAAATCTTTGCAAATTAAGGCAAAAGAATATAATTAATCAATAGTTTAATGCTACATTATAAAAAGTTATAATAATGTATTAAAATAATATATGTAATACAAACAAAAAATCAGAATGTAGTGCCTAAACAATTTCAATACATTTGTTTGATCCGACGTTAATTTCAATTCAACTCAATTCTTCAATGTGTTACTTGTGAAGCTTCTAAAAATAAAAACAAGAAAAAGTTCCTAACATATCAAATGTATTAACCTATGGAAATTTCCTTGTAAAACCAAGACTGGGTCCTTAAACACATAAATGAATTGAGCTGAGTTGCTCATTCACTGGAGAAAGGAAAGGGAGGTGAAAAATAGAAGAGAATGAAATTGAATAGACAGAAAGATTAATATATTTAACTTCTTCGTGTTTGGATGATTAATGAGAAAAATAAATTTAACTTTATTTTCGGTTTTATTTCTTACTTATATAGTTGATTAAAATTTAGAAGGTCAATGAGAAATTTGGTGGTTGTTATTAGTTTGTAACAAAAAAACTTGAATAATAATTATATAGGTAAGATATAGGATTGGACATTTATGTCATTTTTTTAGAAAATATTTGCAACAAAATTTATTTCCATCCGTTACACTCTAAATCAGGAGGGAAATTGATTCTATTGATTATAATCATGCAAGGTTAAACCTTTCACCTCATGTATCCTTCACCTCCGACATAATTTTATCAATCAAACACGATTCGAGATAAATTTTTCTTTCTTTCCATTCCCTCCTTCCAAACAAGGTGTAAGAGAAAATTAAGAATGCATCCTTCACGCATAAATAAGTTGAGTTATGGGAATTTCCGTGCAATTAAATTCATGGAAACAGATTGAAACTTTCTCAAAATTGTCCTATATATAATATATGTACATCCATACATACGCGAGAGATTCACTATAGAATTACAATTTACATAGTGCAAATTAAACTTGAGAAGAGAGAGAGAGGGAGCTAATTAAGCATTCAGTATAAGATCATAGAGAATGGCAAAACAAGTTATTCTTGTGCAGGTTGCTCTGTTATTTCTGTTGATCTCATAAAGCTTGATTATGTGCACGGTACGGCCACTGAACGAGCAGAAGTGTCCCCAGCCCCCAGGCACGCAACCTGATTCTGGAGGTTATTTCGAAAGATAACTCGTTGTCGTCTGAGCACAGTAATTGTAGTCACAGCTGGGTTTTGCCCGACACACTGAAGATGGACTTTGGAGTAGGTCCGATGTCCATGGGACCTACTTTGGTTCGATGAGCTCCAGGACCGTCCGATGTTCTTTAAGATCTATGCTTCAACTCTAATATCCGTGCATACTCACATCAATTATCGTGCGCACGGATCTTAAAATGAATCGGACGACTGTGGAGCCCATTGGACCCAAAAGTAGATCTAATGAGCATCGGACCTACTCCTTTCTCCTGAAGATGATAAGGAGATATATAAAGAGATCCAATCTGTATTTTATTTTTCAAATATAATGATTATTATTTTGTTAGAAACTTAATGGAGGTTCTATTATATAGTTAAGACAGGTAGAATAGGCAATATTAATTTGATATATGATTTAATTGGTATATAGAGCGAGCCTATATAGAGTACTATGCATAACGCACATGGGTTAGTACTTCAGATCAATATCTCCATTTACCAGGTCTAAATAATCGATCTAAACCACTCAACATGATCTCTATATAAAAATATACCTGCAAACTAAATTTATTATTTTTTATATTTTTATTATTACTTCTAGATAGGTAGAAAATCAATGTTTGTTTAGAATTTTTTAGAGCAAGTGATTTTCTACTTATCTAAAAAAATAGTAAAAAAAATTCTAAAATTGTAAAATTTGATCTCTACAAGTACATATAATAATAATGTTGAACAGTTTATATCGGTTGTTCAAATTTTATAATCGGAGTTATTGATCCAAAATATGGAGTTTATATATGTTGTTTGAATTTTTTTTTGAAATATTTGTTACATTACTTCTTTTGATTTATAATTAGCATAATTATACTAAAATACACTAAATTACTTGAAATTATGTTAAATTAGGCTAAAATACGGTAAATAACGCTAAATTAAGCTAATTTACACTAAATTATGCTAAATTACGCTAAATTACACTAAAGTACGCTAAATTACGCTAATTACGCTAATTACGCTAATTATACTGAAATACGCTGAATTACGCTAAATTACGCTAAATTAGGCCGATTTTGTGTTATTTTTCATAAATCATAAAAAATAAAAAATAAAAATCTAAAAAATAGTAAAAATTGGTATTCTACAAGTTTATTATATAACCAATTTACTGAGTTACTTAGATCGAAAAATAGAAATGAAAATCTTAATCGAAAACTTCAACTCAAGTTTTGAGGCTCTTCCCTTTGTTTTTTGGCAATTCTGAATTTCAAAAAATAGCAAAGCTATCATCAACGCATGCATATTTTCGCAAGTTTTCTGAAAAGTAGTAATTTGCTGAAATCGGACACTCGAGCGCTCTTTTATGGCCGTTTGAAGTTTCGTCATCGTTTTTGGCCTTCTCAGTGAAGATATCGTCTCTCTTAGCGTAATTTTGCGTAATTTTGCGTATTTTAGTATAATTATGCTAATTATATATCAAAATAAGTAATCTAAAAATATTTAAAAAAAAAACCTCCTGACCAACCAAAAAATAGCCGGTTTGAACATTTTTAAAAATACCCAGCTTAGCTGGGTATAATTAATATTTTATAATTAATTTTGGATGTTAATAAAAATGTCGGCTTTGATAGAAGCAATAATATGCTGTATCTTTAAGCCGATACACATAGCCCTTTCTTTTTGTGAAAATTTAAATTAAAAATAATCCATACAAAACGTTTGCCTTTACTTTTAGGCACCATCATATATCGTGCGTCACATAATATATAGTGACCCCACTGCAACCGGGGACTTTGACCTAGCCTGTACTTTTGTGTATTAGTCAAATAAAAGTGAACAACATAATCAAAGTACGTGCTCTATGTCTTGTTCAAAAAAGAAAATCAAAGGAAACATTACAACTTCCAACTTTGCAAATTAAGCTAAAATCAGTGGCGGATGCATACGGTTGAACGAAGTCAATTGACTTTTTATTTTTATTTTTTTATATTTATATATATATTTTTTATATAATTTAGAATAAAATTTGACCTCCATTGTAAATATAAA
>JAJGRW010001393.1:1199125-1264009 GCA_025461045.1 Carex parvula | reverse complement strand
TTAAATCGCTAACCCCCAAGGAAGAGAAGGTCTGAAGGGAAGCACAATGCTCATGCTCTGTCACATGTTATCAAATCAGCGTATTTCCATTACAAATTTACAATACCAATGTGAACTGATGCCTTTATCTTTACTTGCCATGGAAATCAACAATGCAAGATCATATATGTACAAACTGCCTCATAGAAATAAGAATGCAACAAATGTAACAGGGAAAAAAAAAAAAATTCAGCGATATTTCATCGAGTATAGACAGAATTAATCTCATCACGAGCCTTCTGGTACAATTCAAGCCTCTTTGCCAAATCTTGTCGCCTCTCCATCAGCGATGGGTCTTCATCCAACATCTCACCAAGGTCATTTGTCTGTAAAAAAAACAAAAGTTTAAAAGAATTGGTAAAACATAAGCCAGTAATCTTTTTTTTCCATTTTATAGAAGAGAACCAGACTATTTATTACTGCATTGTCCAAATATAATTCTGAGAAAGAAATTAAACAGAAGTGTCAGGTAGATTGTACCGCTCTACTGGCGATTCGGTTGTAGAAATTAGTGAACAGGGATCGGTTGGCTTCTCTGACCTGACAGTGGACCACTGCCTTTGGTATCGTGTCTTTAAGCGTGTCAGACACCATGGATATGTATGCTGTCACATTTGATGCAATTGTCCTGAAAAATGAAGGCCTGATGTTAATTTAAGGTTGTATAGAGTATAGATGTCTATTCGGACCAAACTGTGTTAGCTTAATTAGTACTAATAAGGTATGAGTAATATAAAGAGTATGGAAGTATTTTGAGCCATACCTGTAATGCCCTTCACCGTACCGGTCCACTTCTTGAGGCTCGGGGGTGCATTGCCTCCTTTTTTGCCATTGCCGCTGGGTCTTATCTCACTGTCCTGAGGAAGCTTCCGGAAGAACTCCACTGTCAAATAAGCTGCTTCCATGTCAACCAGCCTTAGAGTTGTCTTCCTGCTATCCTCCTTAAACCTCTCCAGTGCCTCATAACACGCAGCTGCCAGCTCATATTGTAATCTCGGGAACCTTTTAAGCTCCTATTTGTAATAGTAAAGTAGCTTGCTTAATATGTATTTATTATGCAACATTACAAAGCAAATTGAAAACCACGTTGACTACTTTTTTGAGTATCAGTTGGTTGCAAATCAATGTGCTTTTGGCTGTAAATCTGTAATTACATTAATCAAGCACCAGGCATGACACTGCTTGCTTACATGAGAATCTGTATATGATTAGTATGATGCCAGATCCATGATTGTCATCCATATTGGTATAACATAAAAAAATACAAGTTACACACCAGTTTTGCAAATCAAGGTAACTGATGATATTCAATTTTATAGAAAGGTTACCTGACACTCTCCAATAGACATCCTCAACAGGTCCTTTAAGATGAAGTGAATCTGGAGGGTAAAAAACAATTAAGAATTTCATAAAGGAAATTGCTAATGGCCATACAAAAATAGATTGCAATCTAACCGACAATTCAACGAGCAAGTAAAAAATATTCGAATGATGCTTTCATGATACTGTAAACATACAGCCAAAACTATTTATCATTCAGTAATAATGCGCTGTATTGGAATACGTGAGATTACTCACAGTACCAAGTTTTAGTGTATCACAAAAGAAAAAAAAAACCAAAAAGAAAGTAATACTCTTAGCCATCATGTTTGGTGAAAGTAAAAGAAGATGCTTACAGCATCAACAGTTTTTTCAGCAGGACCACGGAAGTAAGCCAAAGCAGACTCTATAAGACGGCGGTAACCCTGCTCAGGTGCAATCAAGTGGGGCTGATAACCATCAGCCTGCGCTACCACTCTCTTCACATTTTGTATCGATAGATGCTTATCGAACGGTAATTTACTTAACGCAGCTGGGAAATTCTTGTCAAACACCCCATATATCCTATCACCGCCAGGTCGCCTATCAGAGTATATAATTTTGATAAGCTTGTCGTGATTGAGAAGGATGCGGATACAAAATACACTTCAAAAGAAAAGAGAAAAAAAAAAAATAATGCTGACCCTCCATCCAGATGCTCCTTGAAAATTCGATAAACCAAACGGCATAGTTCCAAGATGGTATATAGTTTCGCCTGAAAATTACCAACAAAATTATATTGAAAATGAACCAGAGAAGTTAATTAAGAAATATGAAAATAAAGGAGATAGAATTATACCCCTGCATCAACAGCCACAGGTCTTCCCAGACTATCCAACTCCTTATCAAGCTCTTCAATACTTTTATTGATGGTAGACGTAATGCTTGGTATCTGTGCTTTAATAACTGACTCTAGATGCTGCAGCAGAAACAAAATATATTCGAATAATATATAAGGGCCTTTACTTATCCAGAGTTCATTAGAATATAGTTAGATAGGAAGTGACATTGATACTAAAATTTTCCCCCTTCTTACCTGAGAAAGTAATTTTGCAAGATATTCGGAACCCATCCGATTAGCAAGATGTGAGTAGTCTGGGCTATATTGAAAATATTCCCTTTCCTTCTCCCTCGCAAGAATCATATCGACATTTCTATTTATCTCTGCTTGTGACCGGTTAACAATTCCCACCCAAGGGTGTAGTAGCCGATATGCTCTTCCTTCAAGGACCTACTTACAAATTTTATCAGTCATCACACGTATTTACACAATAGTTTCATGGTATAACGAATGAGAACATAAGATTTTTACATCAAGTGCATTTGTCCCCTGATCCATGAGGTCCAGCTTTGTCAATACTCCAAATGTTCTTTCCCCTGTCAAAAGTAAATAATAGGTGCAATAATAAAAATCATTATTAGAATGTATAAAGAACATAATACAGCCCTATTACAAAGAAAAGAAATCGTGATAGATTTTTATTGGCATACCTGTGGGATCGACTTCCCTCGCAATCTTGATTGCATCAGAGGTAGCGATATCTTGATTGGCTGGTGATATTGCCAATATAATGCAATTTGGCTGTACCAAAATATTTTCCACCTTGTCATTTTCTCCAAAAAATAAAAGAGTACAGGTTTCCTTATTTACAAATTTTCTTATATGATATATACCTTCTCGATATATGAGCGCACCATATCTTCAATATCTTCAACAATACTATCAGGCTGTCCCTCTGTAGTAGATTGAATTTAATGCATTTCTAATACTAATACAAGAGCAATAACAAAAATAATAAATATAAAACCAAAAAAGAGGATAAATGCATACCGACAGCAACCTTTGTCAACCCGGGTAGATCAATCAGAGTTAAATTCACAACTGTTAAGAAAAACAACTAACAAGCTTAATACCAATGTTTAATTTAGTAATGAATTCATTTATTTACCTAACATATCCAGTCAGTACTTTAACCAGATTTTGGGGGCTTGTGGTTCAGGTTTTGAGCTTAAATTAGTCTCTGATGCCCAAACGGAGAAAAAAATGTAAGGTCCAAGGAAAACAGAAAAAGAGAAGAAACAACTTGGCCAGTACAATCTAGTACATACCATTCGGGGAATAAATGCTGAGTTGAATGGGGACAGGGGATATCTGCTTCGACTTCCCAGTAATTCTATCGGTTTCATCTTGTATTTCCTTTCTGACAAGATCTGCAAAAATAGGACTATATTAAAAAATTTCCTTGAAACGAATGCTATGACTATGAAATATAATAGGAAGGAAATGAAACTGACTAAAGTCTGTAAATTTTCGTTTTGGCAGATGAAGGAACTCGGCATAGTCTGCTTCGCGTTCTTGTGTCTGCTGCAACTGCAACACCAATGGCCTCCTCGTCACAATACCTGTAGAATTAATACGAAATGAGGTTAGACAGACATCATATATTGTCTCGAGCTCACTCGCCACTCAGAGCGGGTCACGCAATCCCATGCAGTCGTTCATAAGTGTGTGCTTTGCAAAAATTTAGATTTATACACGATTCACTCATACAGAAATTTATACATGATTTACACCTCATTTTGTGCTTGATAGAATAGGGTTTACAAGTAGCGTGACGTTGTTGGTGGGTAAACCCATGACAAAATTACTCCAGACGAGCTACAATATTTTCCTTAAATAAAAATCGTGCAAGAAAGATATCATAGATAAAATTATAAAGGAAGAACAGACCTGAACCACGGGGGAGGAAATCTCTCCCAACAACACTTTCTAAAACTGACGACTTGCCTGAGCTCTGACATAAATTATTTCAAAGAAGAAGTAAGGGAGGTGAGATAAATGAAAATAATGCTTCTTAATCTTTCCTTTCCTATTTCTTTGTAACTCATATAAAAAAGGAAGTCTGGTACAAGTTCAACAGGGGCATTATAGTCATTTAGAATTTGTAAACAATTCTTTTGAAGCAGAGAGAGAGGAGTCCATCATTTAAGTGTTTATCTTGCGTCCACCCTTGGATGTATCCAGTTGAAGTTTGATTAAATAGATATATTGTACCTGTAAACAATTAGGTGGTTATCCTTAACACGAAGTTACTTTCTTCTAACATATAATAAAGAAAAATATGACCTTGTATTTTCAAATATATTGAACGAGTTACTACTAGCACAAAATATTCTTATTGTAGACACTTAATTAGTCCTTCTAACACCATTTATTCCTTTTGATATCAAGATACGTCGAGTGATGATACGGGAGTCACATGAATGATCATCATTGAACTTCAATATCATCATCAGACATGCCTTAGAAATCATGAATATATAGATAAAACAGAACAAAAAAAATGTTAATAAAAGTAGCTAATATTCTATAAGAACAATATATTTATTAGAAGTAACTAATTCAATATTGAAAACACATAGTCAACCGGTTATTTTTTTTTACTATTATATGTTTTAAGCAACTAACTTAATGTTAAAGATAACTAATTAAGTGTTTATATGTGAATTTATTAAAATAATTTAGGCATTGGATGTATCTAGAAATAGACACTAAGATGGACATTTCAAATGGACTCAACACATTTCCCTTTGAAGTAATCTTACTATTACCAGGATCCATTGACCTGGTCTCTTCTATTTCCTCTAAAACAAACAGGGGATGATAATTAAAATCACCTCCTCTATCCTCCTCTATCCTGTGGTTCCTTTTCAATGTCCTTGCCAAAAACCATCAAATTAATTCTAGTGACATGATTGACCTTGACTACCATGCTTTTTTGTACCTCTCTGCTCCTTCCCCAAAGCAAAAAGCAGAGGATACGAATAAAAAAAAATTCAAGTAATTACATAAGGGGCTTTCATAATTAGTTGGCTTCTTAAAAGAACCCTTGTGTTTTCAAGCTTAACATCTCCACTAAGCACCTAATTCTGCGAGAAAATTTAAAAAAAAAAAAGAGTACCTGGCCTCCAACAACAGCTATTGAAGGAAGCGATTCCCAAAGAGTCGGCAGATCACTGCTACCACCGAAGTCGCCAAGAACAGTACATGCTCTCTGGATTCGGTTCATCAACCCTATCAAACTATCCATAGTCGCCATCTCTCTTTCCTAGTTTCCTTTGCAAAAACAACAGTAACAAATTTTCTCCAGGAATTACAATCAGCTAAGCAGAGGAGGTATGGAGGAGGAAATTCCTTCCTCACGAAGGAGAAGAACAAAAGGCGCGGTTCCGTGGAAGTTCCCTCACTTTCTTGGTCATTGGTTCTCGTTAGTTCTAGAATTCCAAGTTTTTAGTTGAGTCGGTTCCTCAGTTAATGCTTGCAGTTACAGAGGTATTGAACTATTGATACCGATCCTTGTCTTCTGTGTACTGAATAAATTATGCACCGAGTTCACCTGGAAACTTTCTTTGTTTGAAAGGTACAGAAAATCGAAGTCTCTTATTTTGACCTTTTGACTTTTCAATATTGGATGCTATTATATTTGGATAGGCAGAATTATTATGCTTTCTTGGCCAAAAGAAAAAAAAAAAGAATTATAATGCTTTGTAGTTGGTGTTTTCCTGTTTCTAAATTTTCATAACATTTTGGATAGTTGAGTAGATTAATCAAAATAAAATAAATCAAGTTAAAACAATAGTATCTGGATCGTGCGAAGTACTGTCCTTAAGCGTATTTCGTCTTATCATGTAAGATGTAACCGCAACTAAGATAATTCGAGGTAGTCAACTTCTTAGGCACGCCATGGAAGCGACTGACAATAACTCCGCAATATCCAGCATAGATCAGAATTTAATTAATTGAGATAAAATACAAATGGAGAATAAATTCAAGATACTTTGCGTGGGAGTAAATTAAAGAAAAGTTTTATCCTTTTTCATTTATTTCTCAGATTCAAACAAACATATGAAATAGGAGAGATCTGTAGTAATATTGAGGGTTGTATCCAAATAAGAAAGGGATGAGTATTCTACCATATCAAACAGGAGACCTGTATAGTCCAGTCAAGAGATTTAACATTGATTAATGATAATTATAAAATGAAAAAGAAACGTACTATAAAGGTGCCATGAAGAGGGAATTCGGATCCAGTGAAGTAACTCAATTTCTGGGTTTTCATTGGGACCATCCGATTCGGATTCGAGACCATTTATTCTGAAATGGAGTGCACACATTCTGACGACAGATTCGAATTCCGAGATGATCTCGAGCGATATAATCGAATCGGATGGTCCCGATCAAAAACTCAAAAGTTGGGTTAGGGGATCCGGACCCATGAAGAGGTGTACCGAAATTTTTATTTATAACATTTTAAAAAAATAAATAAACCAAAACACTCTTTTTTTTATTTCTACCCAGGCTGCACCGGTGATCTGTGGCTTCAAATACTGGAGTCCGCACAATACCGATGCGGCCCCAGTCAGAGGGCCGCACAATGCCCCTACCCCAGTTTTTTTTTATGATAAAGGTTTTTCATTTGTTTTGGTTTTTGTTTTAAATGTCGTTTTATCTGAAAATATTTTCGTTTGTCGGATCAAATATAAAGAAGCCATAAAAATAAATATAAATGAGCCATAATAATCTAAAAAATCAATATAAAGAAGCCATAAATAGAATAATATAATGCTACACGGTTGGTCAATTTGGGTAGGGGACTTACTTAAGCCAGATGAGTTAACCCGACTACGGCTCTGGATTAACCTCATAACTAGGTTAGTACACCGGACTCGGGAACCTCCACATATATGTCAATTATCTTATAGACACCCCCAGAAAAACTCATGATTTGGTTGTACAATACCTGCCAGACTCCATCATTCTGAACTGGAAAGAGTTAGAACCAGGTTTGTGCTGAACTAGTGAACATGCTAATTTTGGCCTGAATATTAAGGTCATACTGACCCTGATCCAATCCCAAACTCTGACAAATAACCGATTTAATCCCCACATAATTAGTATCCGGCAATACCGGAATCACAATAACAGGCCCGATACTATAATAAACCTCATTAGGGCCTGTTAAAATATCACCACTAGTATAAATGGATACCATAAGAGCCATTTTGAATCCAATACAAAAAACCTAAAATTAAAAATTAACTAAATTAATTATTAACCTACTGAAAAATAAATTGAAAAATAAAGATAAATAAAACTTACAGATAGCTATTGTCTTGAAAGGCGATTTGGTGATTGTGAGAAATGAATTTATCTCTCTATACTAATATATAGAAAAATACATAGGGGTTGCAAAACCATTGTGCGGCCCTGGGGCCGTAGAGGCATTGTGTGGACCCCAGTATTGGGGGTGTTAGAACACCGGTGCGGCCTAGATAGAATTCGAAAAACCTAAAAACAGGGGTGTTTTGGTTTTTTTTTTTTTTTAATAAATGTTATATATAAAAATTTCGGAGAGGTGTAACAGTAAAAGTTATTAACAAAATAATAAATAGTCATTTGAAAAATAACTCACTATTAATTCAAGAAATATATATATATATATATATATATATTCAATTTAACCCTCTAAATTTCAAATATCACAAATGGAGATTTTTAGCAAATTTATTGAAGAGGGAATTTTGAGTTTTTAGAATTTCCAACAATTTCTTCCTTAAAGAAACATTTAATTTGATGAAAAAAAACTTTCTTATCAACAAAACTAAAAAAATATTTTTTGTAACTTTTTTTTCCCCATTTTCCGTTAGTAGAGAGAAACTTGGGAACAAAACCAACTCCTTCGTTTAACTTATAAATTAGTTGAGTTAAGACAGTGACTGCTTGTTAATTTATTGTTCATTCAATTGACATATTTATTTGGAAAAAGTTTATTCATCAAAATATCTTAGAAGTATTTGTGCCTTGGTTGGTTTGGTCACTTCTTCTGTCGGCTTTCCACGTAGCGTAACAACTGATATCACTCTAGTTTTAGGTCAACGCATCTCCCCTGAAAGAAACAAATAAAACAATTGTTCTCCGATATTTTATAGGCCAGGCCGAAAATAATCCATAATTTTACGGGCTCTCATTGGAGGTATTCTTTATATGTTTGTGCAGGCTTGGCCCATTAACATCTTGTCGAACCTATGGGTTATGCTTCACTTTACGGTGGGAACTAACTAATTGTTAGAGTAGAAAAATTGGCACTTTGGAGTCGCCTCTGTTACGAAACGGCATGGAACGTTACAGAATGTGTGTCGTTTATGTGCTGTGATTATTCACGTACCGTGATCATTCGTGAGCCATAACTATCTTTAAAAAATTTGATACGGCACGTCACGCGAAAGATCTAGTCACAGCACAACACGACACTTGGTCATGCGAGTTACGTGTAATTAGGACTGTTAGATCTTGATCAAATGGTGAATCTTGAATAAATTAATCTAAATTATGATCAAATAGTTACGCGAGTCACGGCACGTTTGGGCACGGCGTGACTCACGTCTCACGTGGCGTGACCATCCCTTGACATTTTGATCACAGTATAACACATCACATGAAAAATTAACTTGATCACAACACAGTACATCACGAAATCAAAGTCACAACGTGCTAGTCACAGTATAGAACAGCACAGCAAATTTTTTCCACTCTACTAATTGCCATCCGTTATGGGTGGAAATAAATCTGCTGTTATTCTTTTGAGATAACAGGATCCGGTATTCTTCATCCAGTCATTTAATTTATTTATTTTTAACTCTTGGCAGTGGCCATTTAAATTTTTTCATGTGCGGATTTCAACAAAGATACTTTATTATATACGAATCTCAATGAAGTTGAACAACTGGATGGGTCCTGTTATTTCAAAGGAATAAGAACAGATTTATTTCCGTTATAGGTAGGGATGTAAAATAGTTAATCGCGTGACATGATTATTTTCAGAAAATTAGTACTGCACGAGTCACGACACGCAAAATAGTACAATCACGTCACGACATAACACACGATCACATGAGTCACGTGTGATCAAGACCGTTAGATATTAATTAAATAGTAAATTTTGAATAAACTAACTTAAATTATGAAAAATAGTTTAATATAACCAAATGTTATTCACGTTTGAATACGACACGTGTATGATCACGATGTATACTCTAGTCCTGAAATTTTTATTTATAGCACAGCTCCAAAAAAAATAAACTAAAAAACTACCGTTTTTAAAAATTTTGAAATTTACCATGGCCGCACCGGCATTGTGCGGACCCATTTCAGAGGGCCCCGTACAATGCCGGAGCGGTCCTCTATTTAAAAAAAAAAAAATTGAAATATGTTATTTATTTTACTTTCAAATATTATTTAAATTGATATATTTTTTATCGTATCGTATTTTAGAAATGTCGTTCATTTGAAATATTTTAAATATGTCGTTTGTTTAGAATTTTTTTATGTACAACGAGATAATAATATAATAAACAAAATAAATAAAGAATAAAAAATTTAAGCAACGAAATAAATAAATAAGTAACAATATCTAACAAATAAATATCTGACAAAACACTAACAATACTAAAAATAAGCCTACGTATCGGCACTGAAATGAATACCACAGCTCTTAAGCAATGTAAAATGAATACCACAGCTCAATCATCGACTCGGATCTTTTATGTACTGCTATGTGTACTCTGGTTCATTGTTACTTATGCTGGCCCCCTTCAACGATCCACGCACGAACTAATGCACAATTTTTGCTACAGGAGATCAAGCAAGTCTAGAAAACTCGCGAGCGAGCACCTAAACCTATCATTTTGGATCCAGGCAAACCACGAATTCAGATCCTCCCCGGTACCGTAATAGGGAATCTTTCACAATTACTGAATCTAGACCGTTCTTTTTAAATTTACACGAATCTGAAAGTCCAATAATACTGCCACTGCGCTACTCCGAATCTTAAAGCGGCTGAGAGTTAATCTCAAACCGTAAATGAAGAGAATCTTTTACAATATTGGAGAGGATACTTATCCGCCAAACCACTTCATCTCCCTCTGGTGCACTGTAACTCCCATCCCCGATTCTTACCAATTATCCAACATTGATCAATTACTAGTTGAATTTGTTATAGTTTTTTTTTTGTTTTGCCCGCAAGTTTTGCTTTGTTATTGTTAAAAGATCTCAAACAATACCCAATTGTATACCAATTTCCCTCCCACGAAGAATTCTTGGTATTGGTTCTCGAACCTGTCTCATTCTGAAAAATTCCGATCCTAATTGCTTCCGTTTCTCTGGTTTCTGTTTGAATATCCATAAATCCTGTACTCGGCATTTCAGTTCTTAATTTAAACAGCCATGGTTTTCCGAGTGCTATTTGATTTCTTGTTGAAGCTTCTCAATCTCGTGCTTGGGATACTTGGATTGGGCATGATTGGCTACGGAACTTATATACTAGTGAAATGGATAAAGCTTTCTTCTGATACTAATTCTGACTTAGTTTCTCATCCTTTACTTTTTTTTGTATCAAACGATATTCTCAAGGAGCTTGAGAAAGCTTGGTACGTGTGATCTCTTATTTTTTATTGCTAGTTATGAAATTATTATTTGGGATGTTGGTATGATACAATTACCATGTCATTATATTTTTATTAGTATTAATTTTATCTTAGTATAATTTTCTTTTTTGAATTGACTGATTTATAAAATTCATCTTACCAAAAGAAAATAGTAATAAACAGTTTCAATAAGGTACAGCAGACCAGAACTGGCTGGTAGAAGATCGAGTTTTAAGAATTTTTTGCTTATGTAAGATTCTTGTATTTTATTTGTTTATTTTCTGCAGGTTTATATATGCTTTTATAGGAATTGGACTTCTACTGTTAATTATGTCTTGCTTTGGGTGCATTGGAGCAGTAACAAGGAATGGATGCTGCTTGTCTTTTGTATCCTTATTGTTACCCTCTATAAACACATCCTTTTCTTTATTTGTTGTATTTTGTTTGATATTTAGACACAACTGTCAGCCTATCCAGTACAAGTACCAGTACCAGTACCAGTATTGCTCTGGTTCAATCACAAAGTTTTCCATTTTTGTTTTCCCGTTTAGGTGTTTATTTAGGCTTTATGGTGTGAGTAAGACTTATCATTGACTTGTGCTTAGCAAACATGAAGTATCCTATTGTTACTTTGTTAGCTATGCGACACTACCTCATTTACATCTCATGTGCGTGAAATACAAAAAGAATTGTATCTACAACTTTTGAGATGTTAATTTTCTTTACTAGCATAATTTTCCTTAATATCAAATAAAAGTATTCCTTCTTGATTATAGTGTTGATAGTTGCTGAGCTCGCTGCAGTAGCATTTATCTTCTTGGACCACAACTGGAAAGATGTAAACATTTTTCAATTTTTTCTGGTTTAATAGATTTATTTTGGTTTATAATTTATTAAATTTTCTGGTAACCCTGTTGGGAATTTAATTGTATCTTATGCACTTTATAGGTGATTCCTGCAGACAAAACAGGGAATTTTGAAATAATTTATAACTTTTTGAGGAAACACTGGAAAATTGCTAAGTGGGTTGCACTTGGCGCTGTTGTTTTGGAGGTACTATTTTTTAAAATTGAATTTTTTTTTAAGAAGCAAGGCAGGAAGTGTCTACGGTGCTATGCATAGCATAGAGGCCTCCGTGCTACGGCTCAATTTTTTAGTTTTCAAAATCCTAACGGTCGATCCGAACCGTTCAACATGATGTCCATATGAAATAGTAAAATCTTCTAGACCATTAGATCAACAATTTTCAAAGTGGCTTAATAAATAGTAAAAAAATTCGAAAAAATGTAAAATTTGGTTTGCAAGTACATATTCATATGGAGATCATGTTGAATGGTTCGGATTGACCGTTAGGATTTTGAAAACTCAAAAATTGAGCCGTATCACGGAGGCCCTCTATGCTACGCGTAGCATATTAGCCAGATTCTATATATATATATATATATATATATATAACATATATACATAACATATATATATAACACACACACACACACACACACACATATATATATATGTATATACTGCCTTCTTTTTAAATTAAATATGTATTTCTATTATAAAATATTTGTAGGCAATAGCTTTCATGTTAGCTCTGGCAGTGCGATCATCGAATCAACCATTTGATGAGGATGAAGATGATGAAGAGTACATAATTGGGAGGCAAAGAGACGGGGCTCGACAGCCGTTGATTAGTAACAGACAGAATCCCCAGGCTTCATCTGGAGTACCCACTCTCGAGCCTCGACCAATCAGAAATGATGCCTGGAGCCAAAGGATGAGAAACAAGGTATTGAATTATATACAACAAATTTCTTTGAGAAATTCTCAAGTGGATCAGGTTTCATGGCAAAGAGGTTTGTTTTCAGTTATTGAGGAGTTTCATTGGTTTCCTATTTTTCGTCTCAGAATTTATTTATTATAAGCACAAATAGGTAACTTGCCATCTGTTTGGGAACTACCGGTTACCACTAGTGGTCTTCAAAGATGAACAGTTTTGGGTTGTGTTTAGTGAAGCAACTGTAGGAATGTTGAGAGGAATTATATTTTTGTTTCTTTTACCCTTTTTAGTTGTGACTCATTTTGTTTGTGTTTCTTTTGGCCAACTTTGCAGTATGGGATTGATGTACTGAACTTTTCATACAATCAATCAGAGAATGCGACGGAACAAAAGGGCAGATGCACTGTACTCTGAGAATTGAAGAAAAGCTGGTGAAAAAACAAAAGTTATTTGTTTCTTTAGACCTTAATTACAGTTGCAATGCAAAAGAATTCAAATGTTAATCAGACTGGGGATGTTCTACAATGTAGATAGTAGTTTATTTTCATTTTTTTTTTTACCATTGATGCACCCATGGAGCTATTAAAGAGCCCAAATCAAGACCCCACACGTCAGAATATGCAGTAAAATAACATTAAAGAGAAAAAGAGGTACCGTAAAAGATTCTCCTCACTTTACGGTTTGGGATCAACTCCTAGCCGTTTTGAAATTCAGGCTAGGACAGGGGCAGTATTATTTGGCTTTGAGATTGGTGCCAAGTTAAAAAGGACGGTCCATATCTACTAATTCTAAAAGATTCTTTATTACGGTACCGGGGAGTACCGGGGAGGATCTGAATTTGAGCTAGGTACCGTGATTACTTTGCCCTTAATGTTCTTGCCAGACAATGAAAAATTGCTCACATGTGCTGGAATGCTTTTCCAAGTCATCTTCACTAAGTACCAATGCATTCATGGCTTCAATTTTATATCTAGGAAGTCAGTGTAGAAGAAGCTGTATATCAACACTGCAATCCCATTAATTGTGCAATGTACGACGAGATAGCGTGTAAAAAAGAAAGATAAATGTTAGTGTTAGGCCTCCATGACTTCAAAGAAAAAGGCCCAATTCACTTGTGCTCCCAAAATGAGTCCACTGGATAATAAGGCCCCGTTCGGCAACCCCATTACCCATGGGTTTTCCAAGGTAAAAGTGAATAATTGGTATTTTTGTCTTGGAAGTGTTCGACACCATGTTTTTTTACCTAATAAATTTCCCAAATAGCTACCCTTTTCCCTTTTGACTATGAGTTTGTATGGTAAAAAAAAAATTTGATCATAGCTCCGTTTTTTTTCCCATTTGGCGGAGCTGCTTCAACTTGCTTCATTTTCAAATTTTTTTTCCAACTGAATAACTTGTGCAATCAAGCACTCAATTAACCAAACACAATTTAATAATACAAAAGCTAAAATTAATTAAACA
Source organism: Carex parvula (assembly GCA_025461045.1). Taxonomy (NCBI): domain Eukaryota; kingdom Viridiplantae; phylum Streptophyta; class Magnoliopsida; order Poales; family Cyperaceae; genus Carex; species Carex parvula. The sequence goes on along the minus strand of JAJGRW010001393.1, from coordinate 1,249,887 downwards.
AGCACAATTTAATAATACAAGAAATTATTAAACAAGCATAATTAAACTAGCAACACTTAATTTTAATAAATTAAGCTAATTTTAAGTTAAGTTTCTATTCTGACGTCTAACATAATCATTCTAAATAAGCCTAGCAATTTCATGCATCCGAACACCTATATTCTAAAATTTCCCATTGGTTAAATAACTTTGGTTTTGACAAATTAAAATTCCCATTCCCATATTAAAAATTCCCGTTCCCACAAAATTCCCACGTTGCCGAACAGACCCTAAGTGTTTCACTTTCTGCTCATATCTTTATTTTTAAAGTTCAAATAGTCAATCCGAACTTCTCAACACGATCTTCATATTGAAATGTGATTGGAGACCAAATTTTACATTTTTTGGAAATTTCTTACTATTTTTTTTGAATTTTTGAAAATTAGTATTTTTTGGAATTTTTTATTATTATTTTATTAATGAAAAACTGTGATTTTCAAAAATTCTAAAAAAATAATAAAAATTTTTCAAAAAATGTAAAATTTGGTCTCCAAGCACATATCAATATGAAGATCATGTTGAGATGTTGAGATCGACTGTTTGAACTTTAAAAATAAAAATATAAGCAAAAAATAAAACACTCTTTACTTCCGAAATCATGATAGCCTATCTCCTATGTTTTGATAAATAATAACGCAAGGCGTGAAACTCATTTACTGAGAGAAAACAAGGATGCGTGCAATTATGAGGCCCCTTTAGATATGTCCATTAACTTCATCAGACTCGGCATGAATTATTATTCCATCCTTCACCAGATTTTATCCCAACCCAACTACCATTCAGACCTTCCTCAGATTGGATTTGGAAGTACCTATAATTGGCAGCTATGGCTATGTAACTGAAAATTCTACACAAATATTATAATTTTATTTTCTTGTACAGTAAAGTTTATTACAATTAAGGGAAATTTACATTGGAAGCCATCAAACCTTTTTATTTATTATACACAACCTTATGCTTCTGTTTCGCAAAAAAAAAAAAAAAAAAAAAAGTTTGAGGGATTGGACTTAGGTCTTAATTTACCAATTGCGTGTACATTTTTGCAAATTAAATTTGATGTACTATTCATTATCTTTCTAAGAATTTTGATGGAAGTTTTTGAAGCCTTGTCCTTTTTCACCACCAACACAGCCGTTATGTTGCCATCTGGACAACAGACATTGCCACCAGAAAGAGAAAACATTGAAGGAAAACAAAATTCATGACAGTTTCTTACTGCTTTTTACCAGAACTGGTAACTTTGTCCAGTGTGCATGCTTTCAATGATGTGTGCTAATCTTGTGAGAATGGCAGTTTAGCAAATATTTTTCTTTTGTCGCATGTGTTAAATGCTAAATGTTAAGGCATATCCAACATTACCAAATACCTCATAATCATATATATTTAGACGAACTCTGTTAACATTTCTTGTGATGATCGCCTAGGATCGATCTAACTACTGCCACAATAGGAACATAAAATTCTTTCATCATTGTTGTCTGCTCCTCGCCTCATTCTCTGTTCGAAAGAGCGACTGAATAGGTACCTCTTAAGTTATTATTTCTTTTACAAGATGTATAGAATTACGATAGCAAAACCAGTACTATCTCATGATGCTGCCTGTCGAAGTTTCACGTATGAAAGTTAATTTTAGATTGCCTGATTAATTTTGACCTATGATCAACAACATTTTTGTAAACTCCAAGTGACCGAGTTCCATATTTGAGGGGATTTTGATGGGGTTGATAAATCTATGTGATTCCGATATGTAATTACATAAAATTTATCCATAATAAGAGTACTAGACATAAAATAAATCTTGTATTTTATTTTAATCCAAATGTGGCCTTTATACTCCAGCACTGTATTTACGGCACAAAATTAAGGTTTATTTTCCTATCGAGACTCTTAAAATTTAAGTTGAACCACCAGTTAGGATTTTTGGAGATGATTCAAAAGTACAGGATCATCAAAATATTGGCTTGTCAAGCAGGAAAGATATCAAAGAGGGATGAAACAGTATCTGCCAAAGTATGAAGTGGAATTTGGTGTCCATTACCAGTACAGGTGAAAGTCAAGCAATACAGGGCTATTAGCTAGAGTCATAACTAACATTCAATCCTAACAGTCCTTTTGCTATTAACTCCCTTTTTCTCTGAATAATATCTCTTGTTTTTTCCTCTTTATATCACCTTACCTCCATGTTTCTACCTTCTCCCTTTCTTTTTCTGATCTAATATTTAATGTACATCAATCATCCTTTATGATACAGTTCTCTCATTTAGGCATGGCTGCCAATGATCCACAAACCAAGGACTTCTTTGCATCCCCTGCTCTCTCTCTTTCTCTTGTAAGTTGAATATCATTTTTTTTAATTATGAAAATATAAATTAAACATATTTTAGATGATAAAAAAGTTGTAATATTGTGCATGTGGATACTGTAAAGCATTTAGTATATGTACATGACAGCTTAATTATTTTCATTGCAAAAGTTGGCTGGGATAATTTCAACCTAAATTTATTGTTGCTTCTTTCATTTGTTAGTCTTGTAACTTCTCATATTTTCTTAATGATTTGGTGCCTTCAAATAAAATTTCAATCTTATAAGTTATTACGTCAAGTGCTTGATATGAGAAAATGGACTATAGGTGCAGATATGAAGTTTTCCTATATATAATTGGCATTCTAATGACATTATCAGAAAAGTAGACCAGCATATATATATATATATATATATATGGGGCTGGCTACTATGCTTATATAAGCATATGCCCACATATGCTTATAACTCATTTTTGCGTTTCCAATGTTCAAATGGTCGATCCGACCGTTCATCTTGTTCTCCATATTAATATGTGCTTGGAGACCAAATTTTACATTTTTCTGAATTTTTTTACTATTTATTAAGCCACTTTGAAAATTGCTGATCATATGGTCCAGAATTTTGGAAACACTGTTTTTACTGTTCACCCAGATCAGCAATTTTCAAAGTGGCTTAATAAATAGTAAAAAAATTCAGAAAAATGTAAAATTTGGTCTCCAAGCACATATTAATATGGAGAACAAGATGAACGGTCGGATCGACCATTTGAACATTGGAAACGCAAAAATGCTTATTTAAGCATATGTGGGCATATGCTTATATAAGCATAATAGCCAAGCACTATATATATATATATATATTAAGAACAAAAATTACCACTCTGGTTTCATTTAATAAAAATCTAGAAATAAAGGGATGGCATTATCTAATGTAACAATAAGTCTTTGCATACAATGACTAGTAGTTAGATTTGTATGGTTTCCAAGCTATTAACTCTTTTACAAATCAAAAGGCGGGTGTGTTCCGGAATGCACCAAAGCCAAGAGAGGAGCTGGAAGCAGGGGATGAGGGGACAGGAGGTGGTGGGTATGAAGGGGAGCCGGCGGAGATAAGCAGTGAGAACACCGGGCCCAGATATCAGTCTGATGAAGCTGAGGTGGCAAATGGATCCGGTGACGAGGATGCAATTGATGGTGGTAACAAAAAGAAAAGGAAAAAGAACTACCATAGACACACCGCCGAGCAGATAAGGGTCATGGAAGCGTAAGTGTGATATTTGCATTTTGTTTTTGAGCATGTGACTTTTGCAAAGCTAAAATAGGGTTGGAGAGCCTATTGACCACTGAATACACAACATTATACAAACCAGCTCAAATTACTATAAATTCGATGAAAAGACAAAATCATATAATTTCTTGTGGTTTTAGCCTGAATTTTAATTTAATGCGAGTATATTATAGTTCCTTGATGGTGTCTTGCATGATTTTGATGGTAATTACATCTTTTTAGGATGCTTATATTTTTTTACTTGTGTTCATGAATTTTGCAATATTTGTATGTTAAAATTTAACATTTGATTATCCTTGTTATTGTCAGTATAATATCGGTCTGCTTGTTTTTCTTTTGTACACTGCTTATGATTGTCATTACAAGATAGTTAAATAGTAAATACGTTGTTTTATTCTTTAAATCCTGCATGAATAGATTGTTCAAAGAATCACCACACCCTGATGAGAAGCAGAGACAGCAACTGAGCAGGCAGTTGGGCCTTTCTGCCCGCCAAGTCAAGTTTTGGTTTCAAAACCGACGTACACAGATCAAGGTATGATATCATTTTTTCCTCAAATAAACAAAAAAGGTAAAATATATAGTTGTTTTCCATGTTTTGTTCAAATGACATAATACTCTAATTAAAACTGATGACTGACTATATCATTAGGCAATTCAAGAGAGGCATGAAAACTCACTACTCAAATCTGAGCTGGATAAGCTGCGGGAGGAGAACCGAGCCATGAGGGAGGCAATCAATAAGGCCTGTTGCCCCAGTTGTGGTCTTGCAACTACAAGCAAGGATGGTGGGGTTACCACAGAGGAGCAGCAGCTGCGGATTGAGAACGTCAGCCTAAGAGCTGAGGTTTGCACAATAAATGACATTATCTTATCTTTGGATATCTAATATTCCATTTCATACCTCAGAAGAATGCAACAGTCAGTGCTATCTTGCAATCTTCCTGAGATCGACTTTTACTGTTACTTTGGTTTTATCAACTAGAATGCAGCAGTCTAGTTGGTAAATTAGTTCAAAAATTGAACAAACATATTATATGAATCAAATCCAAACTATTCTGTGTCCAAATTTACAGATAGAGAAGTTGAGAGGAATTCAGGGAAAAACAGCCGAAGGAACTGCCTCCCCGAGTTCCTCATGCTCTATGGTATCAAACAACAAGACTAGTGGGGCCCCAGAGAATTTTAAGGGACTCTTTGGTCTTGATAAGTCTAGAATCTTAGAGATTGCTGAAACAGCAATGGATGAGCTCATTAAAATGGCTTCCTCTGGAGAACCACTCTGGGTTCGAAGCATCGAAACAGGGAGGGACATACTAAATTATGATGAATATCTGCGCGAATTCACCAGAGGCACTCGCAAAGATTGCTTGCTCTGGAAAGCTGTTGAGGCATCAAGGGAGAGTGGAGTAGTGTTTCTTGAAATGAATCACCTTGTGCAAGCTTTCTTGGATGTGGTACTATTATGATTGGGTTTAATTTCATATGGTCCTCGATATTTGTTTGTTTGAATTTTCTAATAGTTAAATTATGTTTTTCCATAATTGATATGTCAGTAAAGTGCCTAACATAGTCCTTATACCGGTGCAGAAACAATGGAAGTCACTGCTCCCAAGTATGGTTGCCAAGGCAATCACTCTGGATGTTATCCATGCTGGTGACTCTGAAACCAAAGATGGAATCGTTCAATTGGTACTCTTATTTGATCCAAAACATCAGCAAATACATGCCATAATTCACAATAAATTGTAACTTACTGATACTGATTGCGAATATGGTATAACTTAGATGTTTGCAGAGCTACAAATGCTAACACCACTAGTACCAACAAGGGAGTTGTACTTCATTAGGTATAGCAAGAAGTTAAGCGCAGAGAAGTGGGCCATCTTAGATGTGTCCATCGATAAAATCGAACAAAGCATTGATACTTCACTTGTCAAGTGCAGGAAGAATCCCTCTGGCTGCATTATAGAAGACCAGGCTAATGGCCACTGCAAGGTAAGTCGAAATAAGTGTGGGGGTTAGGTCAGGGAGGGACTGATTAAACGTTTAATTGTATATGAAAGTGAACTTCAATTACAATTACATTTTGTGACATTATAGGTTACATGGGTAGAGCATACAGAATGGCAGAAGAGCACAATTCCAGCCATGTACCGATCGGTTGTTCTCGGTGGACAAGCATTTGGTGCCAGGCATTGGATGGCTACTCTTCAACAACAATGCGAGCGTATTGTCTTTTGCATGGCCACCAATGTTCCAACCAAGGACTCTAACGGTGATAATTCTCCTCCATTTAATACAATATTTACAAAAGAAAGGTTTTTTGTTTGGACATCTTTTGAAGAATTAATGGAGGCCAATAGATGGTTTCTTGCTCTCTCAGGCTATGTACAGGGAATATATGATAGTTTGAAGTCTAGATGGGCAGACATGATGCCTTGAGATCTTGCTACAAAATACGATTTGCTTATTAGAAAATTTAAAGCTTGATTGCTTCTGATTGTTCTCATCTACTTATTTATTCATTCATTTGATAGGGATATCTACACTAGCAGGAAGAAAGAGCATGTTGAAGCTAGCAGACAGGCTGACTACAGGTTTCTTTAGTTGTGTTTCTAGTTACCACCACCGCTCGTGGCAAAAGTTGTTGAAGGGAACTGAGGAGATTCGATTCATGTCTCGTAAAAACATAAATGAACTAGGAGAGCCTCAAGGGTTGATTGCCTGCGCTGTTTTGTCGACTGCTTTGCCCATCTCTCCACTCACTTTATTAGAATTTCTGAGAGACGAATCAAGAAGATGTCATGTATGTTTTTTCACACAAATATCGAGTAACTTTAAAGAAAAACATAAGATAACTTTGCATTGCTGATGATTTGTATCCTTTTTGTAATAAAAATTTCAGTGGGATATCATGCTCTCAGGAGGACCTACACAAACAATTGTGAGCTTAGCCAAGGGTCAGGATCGTGGTAATTGCGCAACAGTTCATGTAAGCTTTTTTTTTTTTCTGTTTTTCTTTTTAAGGTTTCCCTAAAATAAGGTTCAATGACAGCATATACAGCCAGTACACCTTAGTTTGTATCTGTTGTAGCTGATACTCAAGTCATCAAGTGTTGTTCTTAACCAATAATAAGTTATGTGATCTCTTGGCCTGAGTTGCAGGCCTCGAAATCCCGGGATAAATCCAACAAACTCATCTTACAAGATAGCAGTACAAATTCATACGAGTCGGCGATAGCTTTTGCCCAAGTGGAAGCTGACAGCCTGCAATCTGTAATGACCGGATGCGATTCAAGCAGTGTGCCAGTTCTAGCCTCTGGTTTTGCAATTCTACCAGATGGACTCGAATCGAAACCTATAGTGATTACGACTAGGAACAAGGATGAAAAAGGAGGCATGGAAGGTGGGTCACTACTCACCATTGGATTCCAAATTCTGGCAAACCCTTCGCCTACGGCAAACTTAACAGCAGAGACGATCAAGGCAGTGACGAATCTCGTCTCGTGCACATTGCATAACATAAAGAAAGCCATGCAATGTGAGGATTGATGAGTGAATGTTTCTAATTCTAAACCAGTATCCGACTTTGTCTGTTAACATCATTATCAAATTCAATTGTGCAAATCATATGGTACTGCATTGCTGTGCAGCTGACCTTGCTTAAATTTATCTAAGCATAGCTTCAACTTAATATATCATGAAAAATTATGTCTCACACTGAAAAGCCAGACGTCGCATTGTGTTGTGGTGATAGGTTTACTGTGCTGTCATTAGTTCTATATCCATTGGATTCTTTGAGTATGCATGATGTGTCTTGCTTCGATTGTACCAATAGACGAATAGTTCGATTGACTAATTAAGAAGAAAACTAAAGAACATATCATGTGTTACCATCTTAACCAGATAATGCATATTTCTAAAGAAACTCAAGCATACATATCTGACTCCAGCAACAACAGCAACACAAGTTGAAAACACCACTCAGAGACCACAACTACCTCACAGTGAGCAAGTTTCCAAAATTTATTTCAACTAACCCTTGAAAGTTTGGTAAATATGGGCCATCATGCACCTCCATTTAGTACGAGGTGCTTAAACTTCTCATTAGCTGCCACTAGCTCAGCACTTGTGCCAACTTCATTGGCTGAGTGGCCCGCATCTTGGATTATCTGTACTCCATTAAAAATATATTAAATAGCAATAATAATGAGGCTTAGTCATGTACCAGTTAAGAAAATTTAGCAAACCCAAAAGAGAATCTAATTCAACCAGAAGACTTAGACCAAAAACAAAACAGAAAAAAAAAAAAAAAAATATGATGAAACATACATTGAGTTCGGCCTCAGGCCAAGCTTTATGAAGATCCCAAGCGGACATCATTGGGCAACATACATCATATCTCCCCTGCCAAAGTCGCCTAGATTTAGATTATATTTAAGAGAAAATAAACCTAACTAATTGTTATTTTCTTCAACAAGTGTCATATGTTGATATAGAAATTATTGAGAACCTGTACAATAACTGCTTTAATATGACGGATCTTATCCACATTTTCCAAGAGGTAAGAATCAGTAGGTAGAAAACCCTTGTTCAAAAAATAATGGTTTTCTATTCTTGCAAATGCCTGAAACCAATAAAAAAAAATTATTAATATGGTATTGTTAATCTCAATTAAGACATCTCAGTAATGATAAGCCCCAAATAAACAGATAATTACAATGATATGCTTACGAGAGAAAATTTGTCATCTTCTCCTCTCAAGATGTTGTCTTTATTTTGTACAAGTTGTGCTGTCATCATCTCCCATTTTGTCCATATTTTAGCTGCTGCTACCTACATGAGTTGTACCTAGAAATTAATAAAGCAAAATTGACAAGTAACAATCTAAATCAACTAGGGGTGTAAACGGAGCAGATTCGGAGCGGATAATGCTAATACCAAATCCGTATCCGCCTTTCAATGAGCGGATACGGATAGTAAACGGATATCAAAATTTAAAACCATATCCGCCTTAAACGGATACGGATACGGAGCGGATAATTTACGGATACGGATTCGAATATGAATATAGAATGGATAATTGTCGGATATTGAGTTATATGAACTTTAAGATATAATTAATAATTAATAAAATTTAAATATGAAAATAAATGAATAATTGTAAGTTGATGGAGATATTAATGTTGTAAAGATGAGAGATATAAGATATTCATTCCATTGATATAATATATAAACAAAATAAAGAAGTAGTAACAAAAGATAGTGCGGTGTAGTGGTTTGTAACTTGGTTGCTTAGACTCTCACCTCACAACATGGGTTCAAATCCCCTTGAAGGCAAAATAATTTCTTTTAATTAGCGGGTCCGAAAAAATTTATTGGGTTTCGGATGATTCAGATATCCGCTCCGTTTAGGTATTACTATCCGTATCCGTATTCGGATCTTCTGTGGATAATTGATAATTATCCGTATCCGTATCCGTTTAGATCCGGATACGGATTATATGCGGATTCGGAGCGGATATCCGCCCGGATATCTGGATCCGTTTACACCCTTAAAATCAACATATCAATGTGATGAGTCAATTGTATAGTGTACCTGGACACTTATGTCAGGTGATGTTAGCCTCTTGTGATAGGCAACAATGAAATCATCCCTTTCGTCCTCTGGAATGAAATCTCTAAACATCTCCCATGCTGAATTTCATAATTTTTACATAAAAGAATAAATTCCAACAGTCTATAGTTCATTCAGAAGAAAGCATTTAAGTACAGTAAAAGGACAGTTACCATCAGGATAGATAGCAGAAGCACCACCCTGATAGAACCAGTCAAGCTCCTTCTTTCTGAGCATGAAAATGCCTCTAAGAATGAGACCAGTGACCTAATACATAGCATAACAAAATTAACTCCATGAAAACGGCATATTCCTATCAACAAAAATGTTCAATTAAAGTGCAATTAAATATCACAGTAACCTTGTCAGGATGAGACTGACTATAGGCAAGGGCTAAGGTGCTTCCCCATGAGCCGCCAAACACCTATATATTCATATTATATTCCTCAGAATATGTCATTGTGTATAAAAAATTATGAAATAGATACCAAAAAGGAATGGAGAAAATGTGACACCTGCCACTCTGGGATCTCGAGATGCTTCCTAAGCTTCTCTATATCCTCCACCAAGTCCCATGTTGTATTTTGCTCTAAGCATGCATGAGGTGTGCTTTTACCTGCTCCTCTCTGAGGTATTTTTGTGTGCGCAGCAAATATTAAAAACTATTTAAGGGTTTGTGAAACGTAAAAGCTAAAGATATAATAGTCAAGGCTTATTTAGGCTTTAATCATTGATATAACAAAATAAGCATATAGAACTATCAAATATGTAGCATCTAGCATCACAACTATCAGGATTAGAAATATACTACTCCTGGTCTCTGTGTATCTCACGTGAATTGAAGAATCAAGTATAATAGAGGAATACAAGTAATAAATGAGGGAGCACACCTGATCGAACAAAATGATACGGTAGAAGGTGGGATCAAAGAATTTTCTGTTACCGGGTGATGTACCAGCTCCTGGACCACCATGCAAAAACACCACCGGCTGCCAACAAACATCACTTCTAAATTATAGTTGGAAAGGGTAAAAAAAGCTTCATATCACAAAAATTAAAGAAAACAAACCCTAATCTGGTTCTATTTGATTTTTGCATGATGTTTATTTATGTAAATAAATGCACAATGATAGCTAACTGACTTGGTACCGAAACAGTAAAATGCTGAACTCTGATCCATAACTGAAATTTCAAGCTAACACCAACAGAATATAAAATCTAGTACCTAGAAAGCCATAAATACTGGAATTAGAGAATATCAATGTGTCTAGTAGAATCTAGTAAACAAAAATGGCATAAAAAAATGAAGCATACTGACATGGCCATCTGGCTTCCCAGACTGCTCCCAGTATATCGTATGGATATCTGACACCTTTAAGAAGCCTGAACTGTATGGTTCTATTTGCGGATACAGGTTTCTGTTGAGTTCCATTACTGCTTTGATTGGTTGAGCTGAAGTTGAACGAAGACCCTTAGACTGTCCAAATAACTTGTATTTTTCTACAAAACCAAGGAAATAATCCAATATTGAAAATCTGAAAATTGCAAAATCATCTGTAATCGTCTAGCGATTGAATTTACATTCCTCCTATTTTAATTGTCTAATTTAGTAAAATAATTTCCTCTTTCCGCCTTTCATTCCACCCCTTTCCCCCTAATCCCAAATTCTGACAAGTAAATGAGAGAGAACTACTAAACAATAAACGTGGAAAGGGAGGAAAGATAGAAAGAGAACCTGATTGAGGTTTGAGGCTTAGAGAGGAGGGAGAGAGTATCGAGCCAGAGAGAGAGAAGAAACGGGTCGACACAAACGAGGTGACGGTGCGCCGCGCAATTGAATTCATCGGCCTTACTACTAGCTAAAAAACTGTAAGCTGGATTCCAGTTCTGGTCGACTTTGTCAATTTCGGATTTCATGCATCGAGTTCTAAACGAGTCAAAAATTTAGTGGGTCATTTTAAAGTTATTTTTAACCCGCTACACATACAAGAAGAAATTCACCAGAGCTTTAAAGTTTTTTTTTGACGAAGGCCGTAGGCAAGCGATTAGGAAATTTTTTATTGGTAGTAATTAATAGAAAAGAAGAGAGACAAATGGTAAGATTACAGTAATATTTATATTGGTAGTAAGATATTTTACCGATCTAAACCAGTTTGATTTTTTTTTTAAATTTTTCTAGTAAAATATTTTTTTCAAAAATAAATAAAGTATCTTAAAATTTAGATATATCAAAAACATTCCATCTATTTTTTGAAAAACTTTTCATATTTTACTAGAAATCAAATATAAGAATTCTCTCCATCTATACATTAGATTAAAAAAAAAGTTAAGATCGGTAGAAATTCTACCGATCTTACTACCAATATAAATATTACTGTAATCTTACCATTTGTCTCTCTTCTTTTCTATTAATTACTACCAATAAAAAATTTCCAAGCAATTATGGGAGTTAATATCTGACGTGGTCTTCAAATTTAATTATTTATATTTGAGCTTAGATAATTTATAACAAATTAACTTGACGATTTCGTCAATAACAGTAAAAATTGATCTATATTTATAATTTTATAATTCGAGTGTTAAAAAATTGATTTGTATTTAATGCATAACATGCTTGTAAAATTTTATGTAATTTGATCAAATAATTTGAAATTTTGCATGACTTTTGATTAAAATATAAAATAAGATAAAATTACATGAAATTTGACATAAAACTCATTTATAGCACTGATTACATGTCCAAATTTTTTTATGTTTTTAATTTAATTTGAGAAATGTCGTCAGGATTGCCAAAAATAATATGTTCAACATTTTCTATCACTTATAACAATTATATGTTAACCTATAAATGTTCACACAAGTTATAATGATTATGGTGCCCTGGGAATAACAATAACAGAACAATTTCTAGTCAATGAAACCAAAACTAGTCATTAGATTTTGAAATTTAATTAATTATTCGTTATACAAACACTACACCATTATCACTGACATTTTTATTAATATCCAAAGTTTAATAAATTAATTACTATACCCAGGTTCGCTGGAAATTAATAAAAATATCCCTACCGGCCAGAAAATGGTTGATACCCTATTTAGTCAATGAAAAGTAGGGATATTTTTATAATTCCCAGCGAACCTGGATATATTAATGAATTTCTAATAAACTTTGGATATTAATAAAAATGTCGGACATTATCACGGTTAAATAACTGTTACCTATAAAAATACACTTGAGAGTAGGTCCGATGGGCATCGGACCTACTCTGGTTCGATGGGCATCGGACCTACTCTGGTTCGATGGGCATCGGACCTACTCTGGTTCGATGGGTTTAATCACCATCGATTTGCTTTAAGATTCATGCAGAACGCTTTAAACTTCATACGTGTCTGTTTCAATGTTCATACGCACAAATTTTAAATTAGTCGGACGGTCATCATGCTCGTTGAACCTAAAGTAGGTCCGATGGACATCGGACCTACTTCATTTTCATAAAAATAAGATGTTAAAATGCTAGATACACAATGTGTGCTAGAATTCACAAGGAGTGCAACAATTTTTAATTGTTATAACGGTTGATAATCGTTACACCTTCATTTTTCTATTGAAATCCAGAGTGATGGCACCGTTATCACGGTCAATATATAATCATCACATAGTCATTTCTTAAAATTAATATCGGTCACTAATCATTATAAGCTAGACTGTTACCAAGTACAAAATGCAATTATTTTAACTACAATTGAACTTTATAGATTTTCTAAATTGAAAATTATGGAATAAAGTTAAGAGTAGGGTTAAATGTCTCATTATTTTTTCTCCAATTATGTTTTCACATTCTTATTTTCGTTTTCAAAATTCAAACAGTCTATTTGAACCACTCAACTTGATCTTCATATTAAAATGTATTTGGAGACCAAATTTTATATTTCTTAATCCAATTCCACTATTCCCAATTCTCCAATTCCACTCACTTCTTCTCTTGTTCAGCAGGAATAGAACATCTTTTCCACCCTATTTCTCTATTCCTCTCTTGCCGAACGGGCCTATTAATATATGATACTTATTATGAATCAATTATGATACTTCATAACTATGAGTTTTAGAAATTTTAAGATATATCCAATCATCAAGTATTTTCTTTAAGAATTTTATGGATAGCGCAAAAGAATTTTTTTTTTTTTTTACCATACAACATTATGTTTTCTAATAGTGGTTGTCAAATGTAACCTTATGACTGAAAAATATTTTATATGTTATTAAAAAATGTTAATCAATATTTGAAATATATCTAATTCAATATACGAATTAATCATGTAATCTTTTATTAAATGTATTTGTCTTAATTTAAGATTTAATTAATTTTTTTTTCAGTACATTTTTTAATTTCGGAACGAAGTAAAAAAAAAAATTAGGTCATAGTATATAATATAATTTATAACCCTTGGCAAAAAATCATCCTATTATACATGAATCCATTTCACATTTCACATTCTTATAAATTGATTTAATTTCAAGGGGAGAATCCTGCGCTTGTGAAATTCAAAACTCTTTCAAGTTTCCTCTGATCAAGCACCTCCACCTGAACTGAAAAAAGAGCACTAACGGGTCTATGATCTGAGAGCTTCAAATCAGAGCTCCAATAAGAAAGCTGCCTAATTCCCTTCCCTAACCAAAGTATCCTGTCACACCTGAATTAATTCAACATAATGACTAAATATTAGCTCCCAAAAATTGAAAGGATAACAAATAGATACAGTGATGAAAAACTTGAGAAGTATCAAAACCAGCACAGATAGCAATACTAGTGTGGTATTATACTGGTATCATACAATGCAAAGCAGAGAAACAGAGTGTACCATGCAGGGGTCCTCCTTTTTTCGCCTTCCCTGGGCACTTCGCCGACATAGGTATCGGAGTTGGGTTCGAACTTGTATGTAGGTGGGAAATCAATTTTCCCTTCCTTCCATCCATCAAATGTGTTTCCGCTCGTCAGTTCTTTCCTTAGCTTTTATCAGTAGTATTTAACAAATCATTCTTAATTAATTGACATATTCACAAATAATTAAAGTGATGAGATGGATTCATAGTATGGAATTACCTGATCAAATTCCAAGAGCTGATCCCACTTTCTCGTTGAAATATGATCTCTAACGAGAGAATCTGGCATCTCTAACCGATAATTCAAATCTCCAAACCAAAAAATACGACTGTTCAAAGTGAACCAGAGATATTACATTTAACACCCAAAGTTGCATGGTAATATATTTTGAATAATTATTATTAATATTGTGTCATTGATTCATTATTACTGTGGATACTGGAACTGCATTGTGATCTCACCATCGTCATTGACATATAATGAATAAAGCATTTATTTTTCTGCATTTGATAAAAAAAATCAATGATCAGCATTGTTTAAAATAATAGAGATGACTTACTCATGGGAAGGGATCAATTGAGGTTCCTCTAGATCTAGTAAAGAAGAGAAATGGGTACGCTGTAAAATCTCGTACACATCAGAGTTTCTTCTTTGCTGGGACCCATCCTTATGGCCTGAAGTGAGGTGAGAGCAAACAAAACATAATCGGGTCTGGAACAAAGACATGCTGATGGATACTGAGCCCTGCTCCAGGTATAAGGTTGAATGAAATCAATATTGATTGATACTCTTAATGAACATTTTGTACTGGTCATGAAGTAAGAAATGGGGAATTCCTGTCATGGAATTGTAAACTATATATACATGATAGTTCTAGTCTTCCAATGCAGAGCAACAAAGGGATGTATTAATTATTCAAAATAGGAAACAACCTTTTGCAGGGATGATTTTTCTTGCTTAATAATGCCGCAACTGGTACATGACCGATAATTTATGGGGGAATATTGACAGAATTTCATTTTTAAGGGCCCAAATTAAGGATATTTGGGAAAAGAATATGTTACCTTGTTGCCCATATATCCCATAAGTCCAACTCCGACCGGCACCACCTCCAGATTATTCACATGCCGCCTCAGCCTTCGACAAACCCAAACCGAAATATATATCCCCACCATCTGCTTACTGACAATCCTCACAAATTTGCTACACGATTTTTTCATCTCTCTTTCGATGCCTCCTTTTTCACTTTTTTCCACCGCATTCACCCCCTCATCTGACACCTTGTCAGAAAGATCATCAATAGAATTAAACATGTCTATTTTTTCCTCTTGCTCAGACCATAACATGCCGAGGTTTCCCGAGCTATGGTACACCCTTTTCAGTCCACCCTTTAGTGATAAATTAACACTTGTTGAGACTCGTCTCAGTTTGGTACCAGTCACCTTGGGTTGTACTGGTTTTTCAAGTGAGTACTCAGGCCAGTCTAACAAGTCATTTAAGTGCCATTTGTGCTCACTTTTTGTACTTGTTTCTATGTTGTTAGAGGGTGAAGGGGAAAGAGGCGGGGAAGGAGGGGCGCTATAACTCTTGTAAATCGATCTTAGTTGGTGAGATTTGTTGAGTGTTGAACGAATAAGAGATTCCCATTTGAGAATTGGCCTTCTATCCTCTGCCCCTAGCACATTTGAGGCGTTTAAAGGGACAACTTCTTGGAAGCTGCATGCAGTTACAATATTTTTAATAATTGGGGCAGACTAGATAAGTAAATATAAGTACCTTAGAAAGCACTAAATGTGCTAATCCAGAGATATATGTACCAGTTCCAGTAGGTTTTGTTCCTGTTTCTTTTGTCATTTGAACTTGATGTTTAAGGTCAATTATGCCTTGTTTTCTTTGATCAAAGGTTAATTGATTACACAATTAGTGACATAGGAGAGGCAAAGGATTTTTCTTTGTTTTTTTTTTTTCTTTTGTCAAGAGCAAAGCATTTACTCACCCCAGAATGTACATGTCTGCTGGTTCTTCCATGCAAAGCCATTCACTAAGGTCAATTTCGCTTAATGGACTTTTACCCGCGACGTTATATGTTCCAATCATCAACCTAATTAGAGAAAGATCGAATTACAAAATTCATTATTGCAAATATGTAATGCAGAATAGTCTATAGCCTACTCTGCAACTTATTATACATTCTTCCCTTTCTCTTAATGTAGTGGCCAAGTCTTACTGGTAATTTGACCATGAAACCATAAAAAATACTAATTTTTTTGGAAAAAAAAAATATGGAAAGAAGGAATTCCAAAAATGGAAATTTTATAGCATACCAAAAATTTAGGTACTGTGCCGGAACAAACTCGAAGAAGCCAGACAGCAGTCAAAAGAGTCTTATTTTTTTAAAGACTAATAAAATTCATTCAAGATCTTTTTAAGGAGACAAACCTGACATCCTTTTTAGTTATATAACTAACTCGCAAAGTTTCTGATTTTCTTCTCCGGAGCCTTGCCGAAGAAGGTTTTGGTTCAATACCTAAGAGAAATTTGACATTGAATAAAGACAAGGAATATATGAATTGAGATTGGTCAATTAAATCCTAGAAAAATAAAGTTTTAACTGCATTGTATTCAACTCAGAACACATATAAAGTCCAAAATTAAAACAAAGTACAAAGAGTTGATCAAATAGAAAGAAAAAGAAGATGAAAGAAATACCACTTCTCTGGACTAAATCAAAGAAGGGATGCTCTGTCCTATCACTTGCATCTTAGAGAAAAAAAAAATGAAAAGCTAGAATACATATTGAAAACATAAGAAATAAAGAACTTGAATGATTTTGACAATACCATCATCACTATCAGTGTCGGATTCAATCTCATCTTCACTGAAAGCATGCAACTTTGGTCTGATGTTCAACCATTTCTTCATAACAATGGATGGCCAAAAGGGCTTCTTAGTTCAAAAAGAATAGAAAGAACAGAAAATAAGTAATGAACAAGCCATCATCCATGTCAAACATACATATAATTAATAGGAACTGTGTAAACTAATTGACTCTTTATTTATAAAAAAGAAAAGAAAAAAAGATATTGGTTCTGGACCTACCTCAGAGAGCTTTGCTTTATGTTGTTTCATGGGCTATCACTGCTGCTTTGCTTAGAACAGTTATGGCTGAAGGAAAGTACTTCTATTAAATGGGCTAGTCCAATCTTATAGCTAGAAAGGGGGAAAGAAAAACCTGTGGTTTTGAGGAAAGAATGGTACCTTCCCAAAAGGAAAAAAAGACACACAAGTTGATGAAATGAAGGTTCCCTATGAATAGACTTTATCCAACTTAAAGAAATAAAATATACCTTTGAATAGACATTCTAAAAAATTAATTATGTCCACATTCCACATTAGAATGCAATATCATATAATACCATACCGGTCAGGTCTCAATCCAGCATCTACTTGTGCACTATCCCAACCTCTACCAATTATAAACAGGTATTTGTAAATCATATCTTATACACCTTTTAACTTTTTGATGTTACAAGTTGATCAATTAATTTGGTCTGGTACCGGTATGATAAATTCTTGATAGGAAAGCATCTTAAAGAAATGTCAAATCAGAAATTTGTGTAGTCCTTTCTTTGTTAAAACAAGGAACTTCCTTTTCTTAATTGGGAAATACATGTGTCAGAACCTGATTGGGTAAGTAGACAAACAGTGCCTTTCAAAAGAAATCAAGTTAATAAATATGACTAACTAACAACATAACAACTCCAAGATAAGATATGCACCTATATTTGCTTTTTAATTAGATGCACATAATTTTGAAAGCAGATGTTAGTATTTGTAAATACAAATAGCGGCTGTGAGCCAATGCCGGTAACTGTAGAGTGGAAAAAACGTGCCGTGCCGTGCTGTGACGTAACTAACACGTCATGATTTTGGTCTCATGTCGTGTCGTGCCGTGACCAAGTTAATTTTTCACGTGCCGTGCTGTGCCGTGACCAAAGTGTCAAGAGGTGGTCACGGCAAGCAAATGGTCACGCCACGTGAGTCACGCCGTGTCTAAACGTGCCGTAACCAAACGTGACTCGCGTGAATCGCGTGACCATTTAATCATAATTTAGGTTAGTTTATTCAAGATTCACCATTAAACCAATATCTAATGGTCCTAATTACACGTGACTCGAGTGACTACGTGTCATGCCATACCGTGACTAAATCTTTCACGTGCCGTGCCATGCTGTACCAAAGTTTCAAAAGATAAGCACGGCACGCGAATAGTTACGGCACGGGACATGCGAGTCACGGCACATAACTGATACACATGCTGTTCCGTGCCGTAACCGTGCCGTTCCGTGACGGAGCCGGCTCCGCTGTGCCATCTTTCCCACTCTACTGGTAAGTATAGCTGAGTGAAAGTTCACCATCACAGAACAGTTACTGGTCGGGGTTGGGAAAGAGAATTTCTTAACCAAGAAAAAAACAAATTAAGATAGTTTATTATTTATCATTTTAAAATGTTTTTACAATTATAATATATGTGATTTGGGTGGTCCAGGCACAAAATAACCGAAAAAGTACCAACAGAGGACAATTATAAAAGACCAAATTGCAATGGTCCTGTCTTGGTGGGTCCCAAATTACACTAACAAAAAGTAAGGAAGACTAATTTACAAGGTCAAATAAGAAAAAAAAAAAAAAGTGCTTTGAGAAAGGATTAAAGATCTAGCCTGTGGTACCGAAGATGCAAAATCCAGTTTGGCACTGTATCTAGAATTCTAGATCCTTCGCTAGCCCCACTCTATTCAGACTTCAAGAGAGAAATTAAAAGAAGGATATATCAAGGAATCAAAGTTTTGATGGGGAACATGTGGTTTTGTTTTAAACATATTCATCAATAGAAGGTCACTCCAAGTAGAATCAAATCTAATTAATATATATGAAGTACAAACTATAAAAGTATATATTTTGTGAAATGTAATGATACGAGCTAGCTATTAGCTACAGTGCCCGTCACTTTTCAAAGTTTATATCTGAGCGGAATCAAAAAAATTGAGATTGAGAATTGGATGAATAAATATTATCTAATTTTAAGAATTAATATTTAATCTAGGAGCAAAAGATAATGAGAAATCCGTAGGTTTGATGGACTTTGGATTTATTTTAGGTTCGATGGACACCGGAGCCGTTCGATGCACTTTAAATTTATGTAATTTTAAGAATCAATATTTAATCTCGGAGCAAAAGATAACGAGAAAAGTGTTGTGATGGATTTTGGATCTATTTTGGGTTCGATGGACACCGGAGCCGTTCGATGCGCTTTATTTAAATCGAATTGGACGGCTCCGGTGTCCATCGGACTCAAAAGTAGGTTCAAAGTCCATCAGACCTATGTTGCGCTCAAAGTAACACCCTTCCGTGTGAGAGGTTATGAATTGAAATTCAGATGTACTCTTTTATATATGAACATTAAATTAAAATGCTAAATTAGACCTTCATCTTTTTTATTAAAAAAAATATATCACGTAATTTATTTTATGAGGAGACTATTATTATAATTTTTTAAAAATTGAAAATTTTAAATGATACAAAATACAAAATTTATTATTGAAAATGCTTAGCACCTTTTTCTCTATGCTTTCTTCCTTGTCTGTATCCGACACATCCTGAGAATTGCAAATATAAAAGGGTTAAACGGAATGAAGAAATGTTAAAAGAAAGTTTTACAAGTACAATATTTGTTTAGAAATAACAATTTAATATAAAAACAATGAGTAAAATGTTTACATGTATATAATATATATAGATGGGCTAACTTGCTTTGAAAATTAAAGAGAGCGTTTAACTTTCCGCTCATATTTTCATTTTTAAAGTTCAAATAGTCGATTTGAACCTTCCAACATGTTTTCCATATTAAAATGTGCATGAAGATCAAATTTTATATTTTTGGAATTTTTTACTAATTTTTCAGATTTTTTTTAAATCACAACTTTTCATTAAATACAAAAATAATAAAAAATTCAGCAAAGCAATAATACAAAAATATTTGGACTTTGAAATCACAAAAACTGACTCGTTATAACTTAGTAAGAAATTATAACATTATAACATTAGCCGAACTCTATATATATATGAGCAAAGCTAGGGTGTGATGTGCTCACCAAGAGGGGCTGGTGAGCATACCTCTAAAAGTCTATCGGATTGGTTTCAAACGATAAATTCAAACTGTTGAAATCCATCTATTTCATGAATGATGCATGTACATGCAAATTTTTGAAAATTTCGAATTCATTTAGTACAATGTCAAGTGGTAAAAAAAATGAACCTTTATTAAGTTATTTTATAAGTGTTTTATGTATTCATTTTTCATCATTTTTTTGACCGCTTGATCTTGTACTAAATGAATTTGAAACTTTCAAAAATTTGCATGTACATGCATCACTCATGAAGTAGATGGATTTCAACGGTTTTGATTTGTCATTTGAAGCCAATCCGATAGACTTTTGGAGGTGTGCTCACCAACCATTCTGGTGAGCACATCACACCCTAGCTTTACTCTATATATAAATATAGGTTGGCTAAAAACAAAGTGGTATGACCAAGATCTTAGTACTACCAATTGGTTTTTGTAATTTTAAAGTTCAAATAGTCGATATGAAGTGCTCAACATGTTCTCCGTATTAAAATGTGCTTGGAGACCAAATTTTATAATTTTTGAAATTTTTTTACTATTTTTTATGAATTTTTTAAATCATTGTTTTTCATAATAAAAAATAAAAAAAATCCGAAAAACAGAGAATTTATAAAATTCATAAAAAAATAGTAAAAATTTTGGAAACAGAGAATTTTTAGTATGAAGATCATGTTGAGAAGTTCGGATCGACTATTTGAACTTTGGAAATAGAGATATGAGCGGGAAGTAAAACACCATCTTTTCAAAAATTCTAAAAAAATAATAAGAAAGTTTCAAAAAATGTAAAATTTGATTTCCAAGCGAAGGTTCAAATCAACTTATTTGAACTTTGAAAATGAACTTTCCTAAATATAATAGTCAAACGTGCGCAGAGATGAACTCTGAGGTGACACTGAAGATAAATTCAACGTAAAAAAAAAAGAAAAGTTCTCACTAATGAAAAGAACATTGAAATGACAGTGTGTGGATTAATGAACAGTGTTTAATTTGTCTGAGGTGGGACAACTCAAGTCCAAGTACTTTTAAAGATGAGATTTTGACCACAAATCATTCATTCGGCAAGATAGGATGAAATCTTTGATAATTGAACTGAGTGATTACAAAGAGAGATGAAGGGACAATTAGTACTATTAAGACCAAATAAATCAACCCCGAATATACACGCAGGTTTTACGTAAACGTGATATCCGAAATTTTTATTTATAGCACAGTTCAAAAAAAAAAAAATCAAATACCACTGTTTTTGGAAATTTCAAAACTTACCATGGCCGCACCGGCATTCTGTGGGCCCATTTCAGCTGGACCGCACGATGCCGGTGCGGTCCCCTATTTTTTAAATAAAATCATTGAAATTTGTTATTTGTTTTATTGTTATAGAAAATATTTTTATTTGTGTAAATCTGTTATTTGTTTTAGTTTCAAATATTATTTAAATTGATATATTTTTTGTTGTATCGTATTTTAGAAATGTCTTTCGTTTGAAATATTTTAGATATGTGGTTTGTTTGAATTTTTTTTGTATACAACGAGAATATGAAATGAACAAAATAAATAAATAACAACAAAACCAAAAAAATAAAAAAACTAATCAACGAAATAAATAAGTGACAGTATCTAACAAATAAGTATCTGACAAAACATCTAACAATACTACAAATCAAAGCCTACGGATCAGGACTAAATACCGTCCTCGCCTTCTTCTTCCTGAATCCTCGACCCCGCCTGGAGAGTGGCGTTTCGTTAGTCTCTGCTGAGTCTGTAGAGTCATCCGCCTGGACATCCAAAGACTGAACCGGCTCGTCATGACTCGACCGGAGTAGTGGTGCTCGATGATCTATATATTTAATTATGTTAGGTTGCTTCTATTAAATTAAGTTGCTCGTGTAGATAATTAATGAAATTAAATTACGGTACCTGAAAACATATGAGCGGCACCTCTGCACGCCAGAAACGCTCCTGCTGTCGACATCGCTCACGCAATATCTCAAGAAAAGTCCGATGTCCCCCATCCACAAGACCTGAAAGTATAGATTTAATACCATATATCAATTCAAACTGAAAAATATGAAAAAAATTTAAATCAAATTTAAAATAAAATTAAACTTACATAATCTCTGTAGGGCTCCCAAGTCACAAACTCTGGATCATCTCTGAGATGCTCGATCTCATGTCTCCAGAATGTGATGCCAAGTGACGAGCCATGCCCCTGCCCGACCCAAATCTTCGGATAGCAGAGTTTGGCGCCGTATGCAGGGCTGTTGTCTAGCTCAGGCTTGCTCCACTCCAGCACATCTGTCTTGTTAGCCATGACTGGACGGCCAACGATCAAATGTGCGTAGGACCAATGCTGTAGTAACATGCATGGTCCAATAAAGGTCTTGTTTTTCTTCAAGCAAGCATTGTTAAGACCCCTTTACAATGTACAAAGTCAGTGTTACTTATACTAAGATGTATAATATTTGAAAAAAATTAAAATATTATAAGAACAAGTTTTTACCTATATAAGCATGCCAGCGTGGCACCACCCCAGTTGAACATGCCCGCAGTAGACAAATGATCATCTCCAGAATATACGCGCGCAGGTATCGGTCAACAACCACCTGTTATTTATTTAAATTAGAACATTGTTTACAAGTAAATAAATCTAATATTATTTAAATTAAATAATGTACAATTTACATACCTAATCTGGACAATCTGAATAATCCTTGAATTTGGCCCTCAATTTTGACAAGCTGATGTTACTGGGATATATCACAGTCTTCTCACCTCTCTTCTTCTCTTTCTAGAGCTCCTTGTGCGAGATACCAACAGCTCCAAGCACAATGAATGGAAGTCCCTGTACTCGACGCCCGTCACCGGCTCTCCGATAATAGTCATACCCCACAGACAACTGACATCATGTAGGGTGACTGTCATCTCAACATGGGGGAGATGAAAGGTGTGCGTCTCGGGACGCCATCGCTCAACGAGGCCAGAAGATAAGCCCTCGTCATGTTTCTCCTCGGCCATCTGGGATAGATGAAATAATCCCATCGCACATATTGTCCCCCCGTAAGCCGACTGGTACTGTAGTCACATGTGGTTGTGACGAACTGTAATCGTATATAAACCCTGCATTTAATTAAAAAATAAGATCAAGTTCATTCATAAAAAAAAATTTTGGTTATTAGTATTTTTATAAATATGACCAATTTATAACTTACCCCAGTGGCAGCCTCTAAATTCCGGTGCTCCGCATTCGGGTAACACAAGAAGTCGCTGACCCTGTCAGTGTGACTCCGGATACTCGGAACATCTGCCAATGCACTCTCGATGTACTGGGACATCTCGTACGGAGTGGCTGTAGGGTCATGCTGTATACCTCTACTGGAAGATGGTACACCCCTACTGGAATACGGTATATCTCTACTAGATGTCATGCTGTATTTGATAATATTTGGTCAAATATGAGAATTCTAGTTTAATGTTGGTGCTCAAACAATTAATTTTGGTAAAATAAACCTAATTAAATTTTGGTACAAGTCTAATTTAACTCGAACAATAAATTTTGGTATAATAAACTTGTTTAATTTTTGGTACAAATCCATTAATTTTTGTACAATTCTAAACCTAAACCTAAACCTACATTTTGGTACAATTCTATTTGCTCAAACAATTAATATTTGATACAATTCTATTTAAATTTTGGTCATATTCTAATTCTAAAACCTAAATTAATATCTAATTCTAAACCCTAAATCTAAATTCTAAACCTAAACCTAAACCCTAAATCTAATTATTACTCTAAACTAAAAATTAAAACTAGAAAAAAGAAGAAGAAAATTTAGCCGAGATCGAAGGGATTGAAACTTTTTTAAATTGATACAAAAAATGAAATCAGCGGACCCCTTATATACCTTCTCAGAGGTCCGCATCGGCATTGTGCGGCCCCGTTGAAATAGGTCCGCAGAATGCCGGTGCGGCCGTGGTAAGTTTCGAAATTTCAAAAAACGGTTGTTATTTAGTTTTTTCTTTTTTAACTGTGCTATAAATAAAAATTTCAGGTGATATAACGTACTGAATTTTTTATTAATAAAAAGACAAAAATTAAATTAAATTGATATTAAAAATTTTAATTATAAGCAAAACGTCATGAACTATGACGTGCGTCTGCTCACACCTAAAGAATTAAGAAATAATTTCTGGACGCCACCGCCCAAACGGCCAAACACCATAAACTCCAACAACGCTCTCCTTCCCAGATTTTCAACCTATCTAGAAGCTTTTTGCACCAGGATTAATTAGCTCATGTTTTCTAGGATATAATTTGACCAGAACCCAAATATCAAATATGTTATTTATGAGTCCGTTAAACGCACAACTACTGGAATATATCGGTTTGAAGGGTTTGGATTCACTGTTTGAAGTCAATTTAATATATTTTGGAGTTGGTGTTATATAGGCTAAAATGACACTGATGTCATACTAGCCGGACTCCAGAGGCGAACCCATGCATTTTATGTTAGGAGTGAGGAACAGCTATATTCTGAATTTTAAAAAATAGTTTTAGGATATTGTATTTCGGTAGCACTTCGGCCGAAATATCATACAAATTTCATATTTGAAAAGCTCAATAAATTAGTTATATATTAAACTAGTTGAGTACTAATTTTTATATTTTTGAAATTTTCTTACTATTTTTTATGATATTTGAAAGACTGCCATAAAAGGCCTAAAAATGAAAGAAATTTCTAGAGGTTGACTATTTATTTACCTTTTATAATATATATATATATATTAAGTTCTAGTTTAACTTTTTTTGTCGTTTCAATTAAAAGTTTAATTTTTCTTTACATTCATTTAATTAAAGAAATACCTGTTGCACTAATTTCTAAGCAAATATTCTACAAAAAGTTAGTGTTTTACATAATCATTCAATGTTATTCAACAAATTAATTTTGTTAAAAAAAATTTCTATTTTTTAATACAAAACAAATTTTGTCAAAAAACAACCTTCTGATCTAATTCAGCTGATTCTCATTGATTTATCCGATTCCGATTCATTGATCAACTTGCCAATTCCGCTTCCGATTATGATTTTTGAAACCATGGTTGAGAGCCTACTCTGACCTCCGCGATTGCTTCTCTGCTTCTAGGAGAAAATAAAAGAAAAACAGTGGGTACCTCCTCAGATCGTCTCCTCCACTGATCGATGCTCGCCTTTGCTAATGGATTTGAATCCAATTAGTTTTTTTTTAACCTGATTAGCTAATGAGTTTGAACATGTTTTCTTATCCTATTCTGATAAAAATTCTGAATATGTTCCTAATTATAGTGTCCAGACTCCTAATTTATGACGTTTTGTCTAAAAAAAATATTCAATTAATGATCTGATTTTCTAAAAAAAATATTATTTCCTATTAATAAAAAATTCGGAGGAATGACACACCAAAATATGCAATTGAAACCTTAGATTTATAGTATTAAGCCCCAGATTTGTTACAATAAAAGTGATGCTTCAATAACATCAAAAATTGTGGACAGTTCATATTAATTTAATCAGATAGTTGTGATTTAATAATGACTAATTAATGGCAGGAGCCTCTAAATAGATTTCTTAATTTCCACATTGGAATGAACTCTACTGCTTTTCTGATCCCAACCATTCAAATTTGTCGAGATTTGTGCATAAAAAATTTCTTTATCGAGATACGCAAATAAATTTTTTTGAATGATTGAGATATGAAAAGCAAAACTCTGCTTTTCTTAGAGAAAAACAACGTAGTCGGATCCTTCCACATTAGCGAACTTAACACATGCACCAATGCACCTTTATTAATTAGCACCAAAAAAGCAAACAAAATAAAGTATGTAGTTATGGGACAAGATTCATTAATTATGTCAATATACAAATCAGTACTAGATCCTTCTTTTTCTTCAAAACAGATTCATTAATAATGACGGAAAGAGACATATTTGGAACTGTGATGATTAATAAAATGGTTACTAATTAAAAAAATGTTTTTTTTTTAATTATAGATGGGTGTAATTTGGAAGTTATTTGTTCATCAATTAAGTATTTGTGATTAATTATAGATGGGTCTAAAACTGTAAAAAGAAAAAAAATTGTGATTAATTTTTTTTATTTTGACAAGTATTAAGATTCAGTTTTATGGTTTCAAACAATTTTTTTTATATATAAACAATTTTTACAAAAAAAAATTTATCAATCTTGACAATATTTTTCAAAGTCAATATTCTTGAAATGTTTGAAAACGAAAAGCAATGTTACTTGTTGTTAAAGGCTATTAATTTAACATCCCTTATATCCTTAATTTCTAAATCAAGCATTAAATTTTTAAAATTTGATGATTTCAATAAAGTATTTTGTATTTGATTCAAGCTTGCTACTAATTGATAGTGCAACAAGAGTGCATTCAAATATATCCCTGCAATCTGAATCCAGCAATCGAACTGTTTCGAGATGCGTGCAAGAAAAAACCAGCTCGAAAAAAATTCGATGGCTGGATTTCGGGATGAACAGTACCTGATCTCAGAATTTCAGCTGATTTATTTCATTTATTACCTATCTATCATGTAAACTTTGTACCAAATGAAGATTTTCAAATTTAATCTCCCATTATAATAATACCAATAAAAAGAAGGTCGGCACTGAAAAAGAAAGGGTTATTTGAAAAATAAACATTTCATGGCCGGTCCAGTCATGTCAAGCTTTCATAAGCCGATATTTTTATTAATATCCAAAGTTTAATACAAATTAATAAATAAACCCGGATCTCAAGGGTATAGCGATAAATACCCAAGCCGGCCATTTTCTGGCCGGCCAAGTACCCTCCCTAAGCCGGCCAGAAAATGGCCGGCTATGTACCTTTTTTTTTTTTTTTTTTTCCCCAAAAACTCTATAAAAGAGCACCGAGGCAGCTGCATTCTTCACTCAAATCCGCGGCAGCTCTACTGTACCTCTACTGTTGAGGTAATTCTTTTTTTTTTTAATTTTTTTTAATTTTTTTAAATTTTTTTAAATTTTTAATTTATTATTATTTTTTATTTTATAGATTAATTAATTAGTTAATTGTTTACTATTTAGTTAATTGTTTACTATTTAGTTAATTGTTTACCATTTACTTAATTGTTTACTATTTAGTTAATTGTTTACTATTTACTTAATTGTTTACTATTTACTTAATTATTTACTATTTACTTAATTGTTTACCATTTACTTAATTGTTTACTATTTAGTTAATTGCTTACTATTTACTTAGTTGTTTACCATTTAGTTAATTGGTTACCATTTACTTAATTGTTTACCATTTAGTTAATTGCTTACCATTTACTTAATTGATTACCATTTACTTAATTGCTTACCATTTACTTAATTGCTTACCATTTACTTAATTGCTTACCATTTACTTAATTGCTTACCATTTACTTAATTGCTTACTATTTACTTAATTGTTTACTATTTACTTAATTTTTTACTATTTACTTAATTGTTTACCAGTCAATTGTTTATTATTTAGTTACTTGACAATTATTTACCATTTAGTAATTTGACAATTGTTTACCATTTTCTAAAATGTAGTTTGTTTACCATGGCCTTTATTTCATTACACTATGGTGGGAAGATGCTTAATAGTGCACAAGGGGCGTACTACAACAAAGATGCAGCTCATTCATTGATGATTCCAGATGACATCTCACTTTTGGACCTCAAATCCATAGTTTACACACACACCGGTTACAACCCAGAAAGGTGCGACCTAGAATTGGCAACCCGATATTGCCATCCCTCCAACGGAAAATGGATTGTTGCGAAACTGGTGGACGAGAGTACGTGGAGAGGCATGTTCGGTTATTTGAGGTCCCAAGGTAATTTTCTAATAGAAATATTTGCTAGAAGAGTTCCGGTAGAGCCTGGGGTTGGAAGTTCGGGCTCTGGATCAGCGGCACCACATTATACCCCACAACCAGAAACTTACAGACGTGACTCCACCTTACCACTCACCGAACCCCACCCAGAACCCTACAACTACGTCACTCCACCAGCACCTCAACGAAGACACTCAGTTGCATCCCCACCTAGACACAATCGAGGCAGACCAAGACACTCAGTTTCAACCCCACCTAGACACAATCGAGGCAGACCAAGACACTCAGTTTCAACCCCACCTAGACACAAGAATTGCCGTTACGAGCTTAGGGCAAAGCCGACGGGATGTGGAGACGCATGGGTTATAACTAAGCAGGACAGGCCTCACACATGTAGGACTGAGCATACGAGGGTCGACCACGAATGTCTGACGGCAGCACTCATTGCCGATGTCATTGAGAACGCCATTAAAAAGGACCCGTGTATGAGCATCCAGACGGTGGCAGACATTGTTTTGTCTGTGTACGACAATGTGACACCTAAATACAACCGACTGTGGAGGGGCCGTGAGCTGGCAATAGCCCGACAATTTGGGAGTTGGGAGGCTTCTTACAGCTTGCTGAGACCACTGTTGCTTGCAATTTGCGCCAAAAATCCCGGCTCGACCCACCAATTTCTGACCAGCCCGGTACGGAATAAGGAAACAGGACTAATCATGCCAGGTGTTGCCCAGTTCAGAGCTGTAGCCTGGGCGTTTGGTCCATGCATTGCAGCGTTCCAGTACTTGAGACCAGTGATCAGCATCGATGCCTGCTTCTTGTCTGGGCGATACGAGGGGAGGCTTTTGATAGCTTGCGGCTACGATGCCGAGAACCAATTGTTGCCTATTGCATTTGCAATTGTACGTCAGGAGGATACTGAGAATTGGGGTTTTTTTTTGCAGTGTTGAGAAATGAAGTGCCCGGCCCGTGTAAATTTGTATGTGTCATATCGGACCAGCACAAGGGGATCAAAGCTGCACTGACAGCTGAATACGGATGGCCTCCCGAGCTCTTTGTGCACAGGTATTGTATGCAGCATGTTGCTGACAACTTAGTCACGAACTGTGGAGACATATGGTACGGATGGAGGTTCAGGGAAGGAGCAAAGAGGAAGAAGCCGAGAAGATTACAAGAGATGTTCCAAGAGTTTGCTCATGTATGTATAACTTATAACATTTCGTTTAATTATCGTATAAGAATTTTATGAAAATGGAATAACACCCCTTTGTTTTTGTGCAGCGAAATCCGAAGTGCAATGCATATTTAAAGAAGGTGGGCAAAGTACGTCCTAATGATGCGATGGAGCCGTCCAATTATGAGAAGATTTTCCAAACCTGTGACGGAGGATACCGGTTTGGTATCATGACAACAAACGACTCCGAGTCGCTCAACAATGTCTTCCGAACGAGTCGTAGATTGCCTGTTTGTGCCGTAGTGGAGGATACGTTCTACACGTGCAACAGATGGTTTGTTGAGCGGCGTCAGCGAGCAATGGAATTACAAGACAGGGGACAGGTTCTTTCTGACCGGGTTTTGCAGAAGATCAAAAAACATTGGGGGAAAGCTGAAAAAATGAAATTGGTGCGTTACACGCAGGGCCAAGGTCAGTACCAAGTTTCATCCCCAAATGAGTACGTTCCTTGCACCCGTAGCGACATGGGCAACATGGAACCCACTCACAGGGAGTTCATGTATATTGTGACGCGCGGTCCCGACAGACAAATGGAATGCACTTGCAGAGGTATCCAATTAACTTCTATTCCGTGCGCTCATGTCTTAGCCGTTTGCCGTGACCGAAACTGGCAAGAGGACGACTTTGTTGCAGACTGGTATAAAACACCCTATCTTGTGAGTACTTGGAATCATGTGTTCAATCCAATTGGCAATATGGGAGACTGGCCTCCTTGTGTTGAAGACAGAATCCTTCCGAGTAGAGGTTGGATTACGAAGGGGAGGCGAAAACACACCCGTCGTGTAATGACGATGGATGAAATGGAAGGTAGACGAAAGGGGCATCAGCCTCGCCGTTCCACTTCCGATAGGCAACGAAGAGGTATGTAACATTCATCCAAAATTATTTTTCTTTTCAATTTATACCAATTTACTAAGTAACACATGCAAATGCAGAGGCAAGAAACGCAGCAAATGCGGCAGAAAATGAGCGAGTAATGGCGTCAGGAAGTGGGTCCGGAGGGTCACGGCGTAGCACAGCTACGAGCCGTTTAGATGCAGCTGCTATGTATGCCGAAGCAATGGGAGAGGTGGTTGACATAGGAGGAGAGGCGGTTGGGGTGCAAGGGCAGCCATCTGTCCAACCGAGGAGGTCCACTACTAGACGCACAACAAGGGCATCTACAAGCCAAGCAGGGCCATCTGGAGCCCAGGCCGGCCCATCTACAAGCCAAGCAGCGCCATCTGGAGCCCAGGCCGGCCCATCTACAAGCCAAGCAGCGCCATCTGGAGCCCAGGCCGGGCCATCTAGTGAGCAACCAGAGCCACCTGCTAGGCCATCTCGTAGGTCATCTTTCGCAAGTGGTTTACTTCGGGGATTTAGACGTGGTAGTAATAGGTGATTTATATGCATGTTGTAAAAATTGTGTGGACTCTATTTGCAATTTGTGTGTACTTTATTATTTTGTACGAAACTTAGAAATGAAATATTTGACTCTAATAGAAATCATCTAAAACAAAAATAATGCTGTTTAAAAAAAAAAAAAAGTACATAGCCGGCCATTTTCTGGCCGGCTTAGGGAGGGTACTTGGCCGGCCAGAAAATGGCCGGCTTGGGTATTTATCGCTATACCCTTGAGATCCGGGTATATTTATTAATTTGTATTAAACTTTGGATATAATAAAAATATCGGTTTCATAAGATGCCAAAACAAATGAGAAAAAGAAAAAAAAAAAAAAAAAACTATCTTCACTGTCCTTTCAGTAAGCATATTCTTGTTTAAGTCCCTGAAAGCGAAACAAAAGAAGGCATGTGATATTTTATTTTTATTTTTCTATTAGGAGGATGTTTAAAATTTTGAGAAATTTATATCTAATTTCTAAATGCATGCATTCAGTTCTACTTTTTCATTTGGGGCTTAGAAATTTACCCTTTTTTTTTTCATGCTCTAAAGTCTCAACACATGCATGCATTAGTTAGATTCATGTTCTCTTGATATTGATCAAATATCTTTTGAAATGATCTAAATACCTCATCACATTTTTTTGAGAAAAAATAAACCAAAACAACCTAAATTCTGGGGATTTCCAAAAACACCCAGGGCTCATAATGGTTTGGCGGCCCCATTCTTAGGGGGGCGCAGATTGGTTTGGAGGCCCCTCAAAAACCTAAATATATTTAATAGCACAGTGCCATTTTGGGTTTTTGGGGACCTTCAAATCAATCTATGGTCCCCAAGAAGAGGCCACCAAACCATTTTGCGGCCTGGGTGTTTTTGGAATTCTCCACGAATCATGATTTTTTGGTTTTTTTTGTTTTGAATATGGTATAAATAAAAATTTCAGCTCTAAAAGACTGGCAATCAAATTCATACTTTAGATGAGCGATATGTTTTGAAGGGCTTTTGTATAATTGTCTTTTCTCTAATACACTATATAAGCGTTAGAAACACAAAAAATGACACATTTATTCTTTAAAATTGTCTAATTAGAAGACAAATATTTTTCCAAAACATGCTACATATTTTTCATTTTATTTAAAAATATAAAATGGATACTTTATAAATTTAAAATAAGATTTAATAGAAAAGACATTTAAATGAGTAAATTTGTAAGTTTTTAAAGTTTAAAAGAGTAAATATGATATTATGAATTTTAGAGGGAAAATTACGTAATTTTAAAGTTTTTAAGGGTTATACGTGAAAATCCCCCTATATTATATTATTTACTTTTCAGCTTAAAATCAAATGAGTCCATAAATCCAACTCCTTTAATTTTCCAACACAAGTCATATCAAAGGAAAGTTCATACAAAGGGAAAAAGGTTAAGAGGATCTTTCCATAACTAGAAGCCAATCATGAAACGGAATTCCAAATCGGATAGTTAATATATGGACTTCATTAAACGCAAAAATAATAAAATTACATATAACTCTAATCAAAACCACACCGTTAATATCTATATTCTTATATTCCAATCTATAAAGAAGAAATGACCAGAGCAAACAAACTACAAGATAGGGGGAATCGGTTATATACCATCAAAACTTTTGAATTTGGATATTTGCCCATATCCTATTCAAATTTGAGGTAAATTTTGAATAGGATATGGGCAAATATTCAAATTCAAAAGTTTTGATGGGTATATAACCGATTATGCCTACAAGATATAATCAGTAACGGAACCACATTGAATCAGAGATAAACAAATATCTATTTTTGAATTTCAAAAACCGAGTATATATTAATGTATAATCGGATTGATATCCATCTTTAAAGAAAAATTTGTTTAATCCTAAATAATCCACACATGCCAAATTAATTAATTTACAGCAATATGTAACTCTTAGTATTTTTTGAAAATCTCCACAGAGACTGCGAAGTAGCGAGCGTGGCTCGAACTTTTGACATTTGGGTAGCCACAGTCTTATAACTTTTTTTTCTAACTAACTGTACTACCGCCCCATCTCTAATAACCCTCTAATTAGATCAGTAATTTTTTTTACTCATTCCTGATGAAAATCCTAACTACATATGCCTTACATGTAACGAAGTAATTAGCAGCTTTGACATTGGATGTCAGTCACTAACTTGATCTGATCCGATTTATTAGTATGTTTGGTTGGGTTGAGAATAGGATATTTGGAATAGCCTATTCTGTGTTTGGTTGAATTTGAATAGTTAGAATCAGAAATTCAACTTGTTTGTCTTATTAGAATAGGTTATTTTTACAAAAAGTTAAATTTAAATATTCTAATAAGACAAACGGTAAAAAATTATTCTAACCACAAGTGTTTTGCAACCAAACATACGGGTTGGATACTTGGATCCTATATTCTAAAGTTCGATACAAGAAGGCCTGATTCGGTCTTGACTTGTTTAATCCGATCCAACTAATTTTAAAGTTCAATTTTTTTAATATTAAATAAACCTTTTTTTTTACCACTAGACTAGAGATATTTATTGGATTAATGATATTATGATAGTAAGGTTATACACCGCTTTTTTTATTAATACTCTAAAAAACAAATAACAAATTTGTCTTCAATTCCAAAAATTTATTAAAAATAATCCACTATCAGACGGTCATAATATTTTTAATAAAAATTTTGAATTGAGGACAGATTTGTTATTTTCTTTTTTTTTAGGGTATTATAAAAAAAAGCGGGCTTACACAGGTTTTGTCGGTTTGACCCGTGACACGCGAGTCAGATGATGATTGGATCATCTCACCTAAAATCAATCATGTTAAGTTTGACCCGTTTCAAAAAATAATAATAAATAACGATATTCATTATTATTTTTTCAAACCATCTTACATTGATCTTCTATTTTGTATGCTTTTAACAAAATTAAAATATCGTTATTTTACATTATTACATTCATGTCAAAAAAAAAAATGACCTGAATTACCTCACAGCTATATTTTGCTAAGTAATTTTATATATTTTTTTATCATGGGACCTCTTTTATCATTGGATATTTAAAATTTTAAATATATAAGATATAAAAAAAAATAGAGTAATTATTAGAGGTCAAGCCATTTAAATAATTTAAATATTTATATGGAATCTCATGCACATTCCGAACTTACGACTTTTAACATAAAAGATATTTGTTTTTGCTACTAGATACTGATTTTCTATGAGCTATGAGATATAAATAATTAAGCAAAAATTGCTAAAATGCTAATATAGAGCAAAAATTGTGCTGGGACTTGCTGAAGTGTTTGACATTATCATGGAGAAAAAGTGATTAGCCCCGGGTCTAATAACTTATTATTGCCTTATAATTGGTCATGACAATGGCCCCGCTTATAAATGAATCCAATACCAACTTTGGCACATTAAGACGCTAGTCATTTTCTTGGGGTACTTCACTGCAAGTAACACCAAGCTATCCATTAGTCTGTCTAAATCAGCCCAAGGGTGAAGGGTCACTGCTCCAACTGGACCCCACTTGACAGATGTTGGACATATATTTGACAAGAAACGATGTACTCAACTAGGGATGGCAGAAGAACCCAATTAGCCTGGCAGCCGGGTCTTACTCGCCCGGCTCGTTCTTTACTCGGTCGGCCCGACGCTGTGATGAGCCAGGTAAGTGCGGGCTTAGAGACGGGCCAGGCAGGCCTGAGCTCATGCCGAAGCCCACAGAAGCCCATGGGCCTTTATGTTAAAAAAAAAAGCAACCTTTAAACTATGAATTATTTTGTGCTCTAGTAGCAAAATCACACTGTTGTTTGTTGTTAAATTATGAATTATTTTTTCTTATATTAGAAAAATCATATTATAAATTGTTTTGTTGTCTTGTACGGTTTATTTGATGTGGTTGAATATGGATGGGTCAAGACAAGGGCAGGCAAGGACAGGCAGGGATGGGCTTGGGGAAAGGCCCACGGGCGGGCCGGGCAAGTGGCCGTCAGTTTTTAACAGGCAGATCAAGCATGGATTTAGCAAAATACCTGTGGGCTTGACCCATTTCCATCCCTAACTCGACGGACATTGTTCAGATTGTCAAAGAATTCAGTCTCAGTCTCTTTGTTCTACACAAGTTAAAAGTTCGGATCTCTAAATTAATGGCTCAACACATTACAGTGTAGTGTAGATTAATCGGACTGCTTCCCGCGCAGGACACACGGGCCTTATAAATCTCACTGTGTAGATTTCATAAAACAGTTTCCAGGGTGCCAACAAAGCCCATTAATGGCCCATGGACCTTACTACAATGATATATGGGACATATACTGATGAGCCCATTTTCTGTTTTCCCTGCGTGCCATCTTCCAAGTTCGATCTCAAATCGGGACTAATTTTCGGACGAATAATCTTCTTCTCTCTCTAAACCCCCCATTCCCGTTTGAATCTCGATCAGTAAAGCAAAGAGGTGGTAGATGGCGTCGGAAGGAGACGAAGTGGTGGTGACCGTCCGATTCGTCGGTCCCTACCGCCCCGCCTCTCTTCCCCTTCCTCCTGTCATGAAGGTCTCTCTCTCTAACTCGATCAGTATTTGTCTTGCACACTTTTTTGATAAAATATACCTGAATTTAAGAAAGATTCCATAGCGATCTGTTGAATTGGGTAACAATGTCTGGGCCTATGGAGCATTTGAGGTGAATTTACTTATAGTCTTACCGGAAGGCCTAGTTAAAGCATTTAGAGAACTGAATGTGTGGTTCAGGTTGGGTTTCACTGCTGAGTGACTAGTTGTTCAGTCAGAATGGAGACACAGATTTAGTTAAAACCCACTGGAAATTAACAATATTCCTAACATTGTGTTGATTTGGAGTAAATATTTAATTTTTATCTATATAACGGCAACAGAGTTATAATATTGTATAATATAATAAGTGAGAGATGATTCAACCAGATACAAAAGGTCTCAGATTGTCAGATAAGAATGGGCACTCTTCATTATCTATCGTATGACACAGGTGGGAGAATTGAGGAGAAGGATAGCATTATCAAGAGATTTACCATCTGATCGGTTAAAGCTGGTTCTTCGTGGAAAGACTCTGCATGATAAACAGAGTGCTGATAGCGTTGAAGATGCCACTGTTAGGCTCTCCCATGGTGGTATGGAAAACTAGCTTTTCTTTTACTGTTGTCGATACATAACAATGCATAAGATTGACTAACTTATTCGAGGTTGTTGTGTAATAAAGGCTTGCTATGAATGATTCGGCTATATGTACCCCAGTGATTAAAATAAAAAAAATCTTATCAGCTTTTAGCTAAGTACATCTCCTTTTTCCTTTTTTCTGGTTTGGTTAAACTATTTATTTACACTTATTCTTTATTGATTTATCTTTTCTTCTTTGGAGTTAAGACTGTTTGATGGTAGCTGTCATGCCCACTCGACCTGCTAAGCATCTACACGATGACCATTCTGATGATGAAGATGAAGATGAAGAATTGGTGGGTAAATTTTCAATTTGGTCCATGTGTTTCGACCTAATATTCAAATTCATCCCTGATTTTTTAAGTTTGCATCCTACTCTTTGAATGCTATTTATCAATAGATGCTCTTCTGGAAAGGAAAAGTTCAGGATAAAGCTAGATATATCCACGAGGTTTTGCAAAAAAAAAATAAAATAAATAGAATTACACAATCATTAAACTTTGAGGGATGAATTTGAATATTAGACATTCTATAATGGCTGGCTTTGTAGTTTGCCTTTCTTATTTCAGTCAGTAAGATGAACTTTTAAACTTTGTTAAATTTTATAGAAATTTGTAGTTCCTCAAACAGCAGGTCCGTGGAAAAGGAAAGTTTTCACATTTCTCAGCCACAAATTGAGAATTCCAGGTACATCACACAAACATGTTAATATGTATTACTCATTCTAAGGGAAAAAAAAAGCATATGATTGGAAATTAGTTGTATTTGCGTAATTTTGTGCTTAATTTTTATATGAATAGATATAGTGCTGATGGTAATGTTCTCTATGGGCCTGAAGGCATGGGCATTCATCATTCTTTGGTTTTTATTAGCTCCTATTGCTCAGAAATTGTATCTTGGGCCTATATATGTAAGTGACTTCCATCATTTACCAATTTTCTATTTTAATTGGTGTATGAATGTACGTGCCATACATTTACCAGCCTGTTAGATGCTGATTAATTGTATCATCAACTACACATTCTGTCGATGTGCTAATAGTCATCTTTTTTGTGATGAGTTCATAGAATAAACGAACTCAAAATGAACTTGACTAAAATACTAGTACAATGATAAAATTGGCCCTTATATATTAAATGCAGATAATAGGTACTGGCTTTCTTCTCATACTTTTGAATCTTGGGAGGAGACAGAGGGGTGAGCTTAGGTATGTGCTCCATTTCGTACGTTCTTATATACTTTTTATCTACACCTGCATGTGCAACACAAGTTTATGAAGTTTTGGGTATTTCTTTTATAAGAGTATATTGCCTCTGTTGCCCTGCCTCTGTCAACTCTGCATGAGATGCACTCATGCACCTCTCTGCTTGTTACTAGTGCATTTGTTTTGTACCAGCATAGTTGCCTGTTAGAGCCCTATACAAAATGCTGGAAGAAAACAGAAGCTTGAAATAAAAGAAAATTGTTTGTCTGGTATCCCAGTTTGCACTTAAAAGCAGAATATTAATCATTGTGCTGCTTTAATAGTTTGATTTGGTGTTATTTTTTCAGCGCATATTCAATATTTAATGAAGATTTTAGAGAGCTTCCTGGCACACTGAATGCAGAACGTTTGGATAGAGATATTCGTGCAGGCCAATTATAATCCCCCACCCCCAACCAAAAAAAAAAACAGAGAAATAAATTAAAATATGTATATAAAAAAAACAATTTTGTGTAGAGTGCTGTGGGTATGTACTTCAGAAGTTTAAAAGAAAAAAATGGTTTCTTGTGAAGCAATAATTAACTAAAATGCACCAGATTACTAAAATAGTGAGAGAAGCTTTGCTGGCTATAGGTAGCCAGTACAAACAATAGAATCATTACATGTTAGGCTAAAGTTCGGTAAAAGGTATAGTTGTGAATTTTTTTTAAAAGCCATCACAGTCAAAAATTCTTAAACTAACATGATTACAAATTCTTCTACAATAACCAGGAGATGATTTTCGGTATGAAATTTGAAAACCGAACATTATCTTCGGTATTGAATACTACACAACGGTCACACAGTTACAAACCCGTTCCAATTTAAAAGCATACCGAAAACATCTTTAGTTTTCTTCGGTTTTTTTTTGTTTGCTTTTGTCATACTGAATACCATCTTCGGTTTGTTTATTTTTTTTATTTTTTTAGCTTTCTGCCATACCGAATACAATCTTCGGTTCTGTATATTTATGTTTTACTTTTTGCCATACCGAGACTATGTGTGCATTATAATGTACCATTGGCATCCAGAAGTCAATGTAACAAACAGTAATTTAAGCAAATTATGTGCTGATATGATACTACATACAAATACAAAATTTAGCTAAAAAGGATAAAGAAGTCCCTCACAGCTGCAAAAAAAAAAAAATATATGAAAAATCATTTAAAATAAGAAACAATATCAAGCAAAAGGAAAGGGATTCAACAAAACCAAGAAGCATATCCACAAACCGAATTCGGTTTTGTTTTTTTTTTATTTAATATCCAATCAATTAATATTAATTAACAAGGAAGGAGTTTGATGGCCGGTTTTGAATTATTCCAACTGAGTTGTTGTCCGGTTGCATTCTCTTAGATTTTCTGTGACATCATAACAAGGAAGGAGGTTCAAATGGGTTCAAATTCAATTATGGAGTCCGGTTTTCAAAATTTAATACCAAGCATCATCTTCGGTGGTGATAGTTTTCGTAAAAAAATATTCTATCAAGTTGATTTGGAAACTTTTGATGATTGATAATGGTTTTAAAATAAAAAAAAATTCTATAGTCGGTGGCCTCTCTTTTGGAAATTTTAATGCATGGACCCACAAACAGTAAATGGCACTTAAAAGCTGGCTTTCAGGACATTTCTTACTGTTTTTTTCCGTCTCAGATCCATAGGTATTCAGATTAATTCTTTTCTAATTAGGAGAACGGAGTAGGCCGATGCTCATCGGACCTACTTTTAGGTTCAACGAGTATGATGACCGTCCGATCTAATTTAAGATTTGTGGGCACGAAAATTGAAGTAGGCACGCACGAAGTTTAAAGCATTCTGCACGAATCTTAAAGCAAATCGACTGTGATTAAATCCATCGAACCAAAGTAGGTTCGATGTCCATCAGACCTACTCTCTAGTGTTCTAAAAGACTAAATCTCGAGTGTGGAATCAGGCGGATTGACTTTATTGAATGCTCAACAAATTATATTTCCTTATAATAAAGCTCAGTCTGCCACACAAAATTCAAAGGTATGTTTGGATGTGTTAAGAATATGAGTTATTTTAGAATAAAGGTCACTCAAAATAATAATGTGCATTCAAATAACATTTTTGTTATTCGGAATAGTTAGAATAGCTATTATTCTCTATTCCTTATAAATGTTAGAATAACTGCTAATTGGAAGTGTGAAGAGAGAGAAAAATGATTTCTTCTCGAATTTCTATCAACACAGTTCCGAAATAACAAAATTGGCACCACTTATGTTATTTTCATGTTGTGACAATTTGTTTGAGACCCCACTTGCCTATCTTTCCTCTTAATTAGCACCTTATTAACACTATTTTTTATCGGTTACAGCTATTCACTATTCCAGATGTACAATCCAAACAACATTTTATTAATCTGAATAGCACCATTTTTACACTAATCTGAAAATCACTATTTTTTATCTATTCTCATTTACTATTCTCAAATTTCACTATTCTAGTTATTTTAGCTCCCATCCAAACGTACTCAAAATGAGTTGCAAAAGAAGAGCAGAGACTACGATCTATTCAGTGATAATTTTTCTCTTATTCAAAAACGTGTATGGTTGAATAGAGTTCACAAATCTATATTTGGTTTGTACGGTACATATTGTACGCATGGGTGGATCCAGAATTTATGTCAGGGTAGGGCACTAATCAGATTCAAATAGCTAATGGAGTTCACATCTATTAACTTAACGGGTACACAATTACAACGCAATCCTTATAACTATGTTTATTATAAAATATGTTATAATCATAAAATCGATTGACGCAACATTGAAATATTTTTAGTAAGCTAATTAAAAATTCGTTTGGCACAATTCAAAGTGGGAATGTTCTTAGCCAATTAGCAAATTGAAGTTAAAGTTTAGATACAAATTTAACCAAAATATAAGTGTTGAATAATAAAAGGCACAAAAAGTTCAGTCAACTCATTTCTTAGAATTGTAATAATAGGTCCCACCGTCAGATCTTTCTTGTTCTCTTATTCTCTTTCATTCTATTTACGAAATAGAGTATCGCATATCCGAAAAAAACAAAATACACATAATCGACCAAAACTCAGAAGAAATCAGTTAAAAAATCGGACTAACTTGAACCAGGAATAGGCACTACATCGAATTAGAAATAAGCACATTGAATAATTAGTACTGGATCGAAAAAAAAAATTCAAATCCAGAAGTAGACACTTGCCTACCCAATTTGTACATGAATCCGCCGATGACTGTACGTATCACAGTGCTTAGTTTCTGGGGTTGCCTCGTCCAGTTATGTGCCAATTTTACGGCACGCAATAAAAAATCTAGATTTATATTCTTAATTTTCTTAATTTTCTTGTACCTGGTATATATCTGTAGCTTCTTTTTTGCAAGTTAATGCAGCACTAAAGTATCTGTTGCATAGCTCAGATTAGAGCTATAATTTTTTTTTATGAATGCTTTAATCACTCTACAACACAGTGCAGCCCCAGGCAATGTATGATCCACTGTACATTACGTCTAAGATAAAGCGTCATAGAAATATAAGTTACTGATCACAATGGGGGGAGATGGAGACGGGGGATGCATATCATTACTTCATTATCACGACTCCTATAATTGAAGATCTAAAAGCAGTGCTTGGCGATATGTGAGAGCGTGATAGGAGCCGCGAAAGATTAATGTGTGGTCGTAATTTTAGATAATTAGATCCCACACTCGGTGAAAACTGGACCCTGCCGGAATATCCCTCTTGTGGATGCGGTGCATGTAAAGCTCACACTCTTCTGCAATCCTCTCAATATACAATTTCCTAATTCTGATCATAGTGACAATGAATTATTCAAATTTGGTTCGACAAGGTTAAAATTTGTAATTCAGAAATAATTCGAGTATAATTTGGAAATGATTCGGAATTATCTGAATTAGATATCTCAATCCTATAAGGAAGAAAAAAAAATATTATGGAAAAAATTCGCAAATAATTCGTAAAATTCGAGAAAAGTTGTAAAATTTGTGAATTATTCGAAAATAATTCGGTCAAAGTTCAGTCAGCCGAATAATTCGACGTCCGATTCGTCATCACAAAAAAAACGAATTAATCGTGAATTTTGTGACTATGATTCTGATCAGACATCTTATCTGCAAATTATGACACACTTATGTCATCATTTCTAACTTAGTGGATGGAGTTATTAGGATACAATTATTGTTCTAAATGGTTGATTACTAGATATTTATATATATATCCCATTATATCTATTTTTATATTTTTCTTCTACGTTGAAATACCAATCGTGGTCCCTTTAACCAATTTGAACCAATCGAACCAATCGAACCAATCGTGGTCCCATTATATCTATTTTTAAACCCATCGAACCAATCTGAAGTGTTAAAAATGCCTCTCGCCTTCGTACAAAATCGTGGTCCCTTTAACCAATTTTGCTGGGCCTACCGAAAGATGAAATTGGAGCTTTTTTTTTTTCTTTCTCATCTTTTCTCTAGACACCTTTTTGTCTTCAAAAATGAAATTCATTTTTTGATTAAGCACATTTACACTGGACGGTCATAAAATATATCAGACTGCCACATGATATCATGATATGATATGACCGCATCCTAATCAACAACAAGAACAACGAAAAAGGGAACCAAGGTGAGAAATTTTGGATTCTCTGTGTCATCTGAAACTCACCAAAATGTGTTGCATGTTAGATACACCTAAAACCATAGTGACAAATGAATTATTCAAATTCGGTTCTACAAGGTTAAAAATTCGTAATTCGGAAATAATTCAATTATAATTTGGAAATGATTCGGAATTATCTGGATTAGATATCTCAATCCTACATGGAAGAATAAAAAAACAAAAACAAAAAAAAGTTATGCGAAAAATTTGCAAATAATTCGTAAAATTCGAGAAAAGTTCGTAATATTCGCGAATTATTCGGAAATAATTCGGTCAAAGTTCGGTCAACCGAATAATTCGGCATTCGGTTCGTCATCACAAAAAAAACAAATTATTCACGAATCTTGTGACTATGCCTAAAACTTGCCAACATATATCTTTAATAGAAATTGTGGATTAAAATTGTGAGAGGTTGCATGTTACCACATGATTCTCTATTACATGACACTAGGGGTGCACAAAAAAACTCATGACTTATAACTCGTTCGGAATCAATTCGGATTCAACTCGAGTTGAAACTGACTCGAGACAAAACTGACTCGAGTTCATTGACTCGGTTGTCTCACGAGTTGAATCTAAGTTGCTCCCAATTCGGTTCGGAATCAACTCGGTTAACTCATTGACTTAGTAAACTATGTAATGTTTTGTTAGACTTTGTACTATTTAGTAATTTGGTAAACTTTGTACTATTTAATTATGTATTTGTCACTATTTCATTATGTAAAGTTTTAAATTGTGTACTATTTTTTTTGTTAGATCTTGTTTTGATAATTTTTAATTTGATAAACTATATACTATTTACAAGTCATGAGTCGACTCGAGTTAATCGCGAGTTGAATCCAAGTTGGAGTTTCTAACTCGAAACTGAATTAGCAACTCAGACTCAACTCGGCTCATGAGCAACCTACATGACACTGATAATTCTATCAAACGATAAGGATATGCTACACGATGTATGTCATAATTACATTGGTTCTTCTAACTTTGAATATTCAAACGTAGTTGTAGGATTCATTTTTAAATATATTATTAACATATTTAAACTTGTAGGTTTGATTTAAAATTAAATCTAAATTTATATTTTAAAGCATCTTCATCCTTGTAATTATACAATGTTATATTATTATTTTTTTCAAATTATCAACATTGTTAAATCAAAAATTACTTCATATATATTTCCCCAATTAGAATTGTAAATTTGTAATCGTCACATCAACATTTTTTTTAAAGTAAAAATGGAGATACTCCTATGTGATATGATTGAATTATGTTGTTCTTGCTTTGTCTAACAGAAAACCTTTCTTTGACGGATTTAATTTCTTATGAACTGTTTGGATGTGCCACACCATTATGAGCATCAGTACCCGCCGCAATTAATCTGGATTCGTGTTGAGGATGAGTTTTACTGTGGATCAAGTGGGGTCACCCAAG
Source organism: Carex parvula (assembly GCA_025461045.1). Taxonomy (NCBI): domain Eukaryota; kingdom Viridiplantae; phylum Streptophyta; class Magnoliopsida; order Poales; family Cyperaceae; genus Carex; species Carex parvula. Next base: position 1,206,516 of record JAJGRW010001393.1, on the reverse strand, counting down.
GATTATGTGGGGCCACAGAATGGACTTGGCAAGAGAATTCGTATCATCTGCAGTGTTGATTGGATGGTGATTAAACCCATCGAACCAATCTGAAGTGTTAAAAATGCCTCTCGCCTTCGTACCAAATCGTGGTCCCTTTAACCAATTTTGCTGGGCCTACCGAAAGATGAAAATGGAGCTTTTTTTTTTTTTCTTTCTCATTTTTTTTTTTCTTTTGTCTCTTTTCTCTAGACACCTTTTTGTCTTAAAAAATGAAATTCATTTTTTGATTAAGCACATTTACACAGGACGGTCATAAAATATATCAGACTGCCACATGATATCATATGATATGATCTCATCCTAATCAACAACAAGAATAACGAAAAAGAAAACCAAGGTGAGAAATTTTGGATTCTCGGTGTCATCTGAAACTCACCAAAATGTGTTGCATGTTAGATACACCTAAAACCATAGTGACAAATGAATTATTTAAATTCGGTTAGACGAGGTCAAAAATTTGTAATTAGAAAATAATTCAAGTATAATTTGAGAATTATTCAAAATTATCTGGATTAGATATCTAAGTCCTACAAGAAAGAAAAAAAAAACCAAAAAAAATGTTCTGGAAAAAATTCGTAAATAAATTTGAGAAAAATTCGTAAAATTCGCGAATTATTCAGAAATAATTCGGCATTCGATTCGTCATCACAAAAAAATAAATTATTCGCGAATCTTGTGACTATGTCTAAAACTTGCCAACATATATCTTTAGTAGAAATTGTGGATTAAAATTGTGAGTGGTTACATGTTACCACATGATTCTTTTAATAGGTGTTGTGTTTATTGTAGGCACTAGACACATGACAGTAGGGGTGCACAAAAAAACTCATGACTAATAACTCGTTCGGAATCAATTTGGTTTCAACTCGCCAACAACTCGAGTTGAAACTGACTCGAGACAAAACTGACTCGAGTTCATTGACTCGGTTGTCTCACGAGTTGAATCCAAGTTGCCCCCAATTCGGTTCGGAATCAACTCGGTGACTCATTGACTTGGTAAACTATGTAATGTTTTGTTAGACTTTATACTATTTAATTAGAGTGAGGCTACGGTACTATGCATAGCACGGATTGGGTCCGTGCTGCTGCTCAATATTTGAGTTTTCAAAATTCTAACGGTCGATCCAAACCGTTCAACATGATTATAAAATGAATATGTACTTGCAAACTAAATTTTATATTTTTTTGATTTTTTTTTGCTACTTTTTTAGATAGGTTGAAAATCACTGTTTTTGAATGGTCCAGAATTTTCAGATCAAGTGATTTTCTACCTATCTAAAAAAATAGTAAAAAATTCGACAAAATGTAAAATTTGGTTTGCAAGTACATATTCATTTTATAATCATGTTGAACGTTCGGATCGACAGTTAGGATTTTGAAAACTCAAATATTGAGCCGTAGCACGGACCCAACCATGCTATGCATAGTACCGTAGCCTCACTCATTTAATTACGTATTTGTCACTGTTTCATTATGTAAAATTTTAAATTGTGTACTATTTTTTTGTTAGATTTTGTTTTGATAATTTTTAATTTGATAAACTATATACTATTTACAAGTCATGAGTTGACTCGAGTTAATCACGAGTTGAATCCAAGTTGGAGTTTCTGACTTGAAACTGAATTAGCAACTCAGACTCAACTCGGCTCATGAATTCACGAGTTGAATTCAAGTTGCCCTCAACTCGGACTCAACTTGGCTCATGAGCAACCTACATGACACTGATAATTCTATCAAACGATAAGGATATGGTACACGATGCATGTCATAATTACATTAGTTCTTCTAAATTTGAATATTCAAACGTAGTTGTAAGATTCATTATTAACATATTTAAACTTGTAGGTGTGATTTAAACTTAAATCTAAATTTATATTTTAAAGCATCTTCATCCTTGTAATTATAAAATGTTATATTATTATTTTTTTTCAAATTATCAACTTAAATAAAAAATTACTTCATATTTCCGCAATTAGAATTGTAAATTTGTAATCGTCACATCAACATTTTTTTTTAAAGTAAAAATGGAGATACTCCTATGTGATATGATTGAATTATGTTGTTCTTGCTTTGTCTAACAGAAAACCTTTCTTTGACAGATTTTAATTTCTTATGAACTGTTTGGATGTGCCACACCATTATGAGCATCAGGACCCGCCGCAACTAATCTGGATTCGTGTTGAGGATGAGTACTGTGGATCAAGTGGGGTCACCCAAGGATTATGTGGGGCCACAGAATGGACTTGCCAAGAGAATTCGTATCATCTGCATTAACTCAAAAAGGAATCTTTTGAGTTAATAAATCTCAACTGTCTAATCTGTTTCGAAATTCGTGTTGAATAGATCCGCACTAATATTGAAAAGCTCCTATGTTATAGGTAGGAGACGGATTGACTCTGTTTAAAATCAGACGGTTGAGATTCATTAACTCAAAGGATTCTCTTTTGAGTTAATGCAGATGATCCGCGTTCCTTGGCAAGAAAGATATTTAAACCGTTCAAGCCGAATTAGTTTTGAACCAATTGTTTTCTCATTATCCATGGAGATTGCTTCTCTTTCGTTGAAAACGAATCCACATATATTGATCCTTTTCATTTTCTTGAAGCTCGTTGTAGTAATAATTGAGTGAGTCTATGGTTCTATGCATAGCACGGATTGGTCCGTACTACGGATCAATATTTTCGTTTTCAAAATTCTAACAGTCGATCCGAACCGTTCAACATGATTTCTATATGAGAATATACTTGTGAGCTAAATTTTTTATTTTTTAGAATTTTTTTTATTATTTTTTAAATAGGTAGAAAATCACTGTTTTTGGATGGTTCAAAATTTTCAGATCAAGTGATTTTCTACCTATCTTAAAATATATTAAAAAATTCAAAAAAATATAAAATTTAGTCTGCAAGTACATATTCATGTGGAGATCACATTGAACGGTTCGGATCGACCATTAGAATTTTCAAAATGAAAATATAACTCCGTAGTACGGACTAATCCGTGCTATGCATAGTACCATAGACTCACTCGTAATAATTTCATATCAATAAATTTGTTTAGATCAAAACCAAAGGATGCCTAAATTTTTGTACAGAAAATGACCTAATTTGGAGGTCTTTTCAGATACTTGAAAAATAACAAGAAAGTCCCTATCAGAAGTTATTTAGTCTATCATGGATATCTTGTATTGAGTGGTCACGGATAATATTGCTTTTTTCAAACTAATTTAATTTAATTTAATTGATCGGATAATTATAGTAAGTTATTCAAAAGCTACGTTTAAGGACACCTATAATTAGAGAATGATAAGTTCATTGTTAGGGATGTCAACCATTTTATCTGCTTATTGACTTAGAGAACGGAGTAGGTCGGATGTCCATCGGATCTACTTAGGTTCAACGAGCATGATAACCGTCCAATCTAATTTAAGATTTGTGCGCACAACTAGGGTGTTATTAAGTTCACCAATTTCTTTGTGAACTCAACTCTAATTAAAACCTATCGGATTGATTTCAAACGATGAATCCGAATTATTGAAACTCATCTACTTTTACGAGTACTGGTTTGAAAATTTTAAATTTAAGAATTAATTTTGTATAGAGTCAAGTAGTAAAAAAATATTAAAAAAATGAATGCATTAAAATTAATTTATAAACCTTCTAATTTGGTTGCTTGACTTTTTACAAATTAATTTGAAAGTTTTAATTTTTGGCATATAGACGCATCACTCGTAAGATATATGAGTTTCAACAGTTCGGATTCATCATTTGAAACTAATCCGATAAGTTTTAAAATTGAGTTCAAAAAAGAAGTTTTGATGAACTTCCTACTTCTACTCCATATAAGATATATCAATCACAATGAAAAATGAACTTTCAACAGTTACAATTTATTTTATAAATCATTATATTGGACAATTCAAATATCTAATAGTGTAAATATAAATTCATTATATTGGACTATTTATTACGAGGAGATCTCATGTTTTTCATACCTCATCATATTTTATATTTTATATTTCCATTTTCAAAGTTCAAACTGTTGATTCGAACTGCTCAACATGATATACATACTAAAATATGTTTGTGGATGAAATTTTATAATTTTTGAAATTTTTTTTACTATTTTCTAAGATAGGTACAAAATCATCGTTTTTGAATGGTTTCAAAAACAGTGATTTCGTACTTATCTTAAATAATAGTTAAAAACTTCTAAAATTATAAAATTTCATCTCAAGCATACCTTTAGTATGGATATCATGTTGAGCGATTCGGATCGACAATTTAGACTTTAAAAACAGAGATATAAAATATGAGGTATGATGAGATATGAAAGGTACGATGTATTAAAATCCTCCTCATTTATTATTATTAGTAGCAAAATATTATTCTTTTTGTAAAAAAAATAATATAATTGGTACTCTTCGTTAGTATTTGCCAATTGCCATACTTTTGTACTCTTCTCTTGGTGCTAGGATTAATATTATTTTATCTACTTTTTTGTAAATAATAAAAAGTACAGATTTGCCAAGTTATGCTCAAATGAATTATTCAGACACTAGTCGGCCAAAAAAAAAAAAAAGCAATTTAAAATTTATGCGGCTATGAATAAGGTTTGCACACATAATTGTCATTTTTGTACTCATGCATGAGTTTGACATCCCCATTAGGTCCAATTTTGGACACAGACTCAGATTCTTGTTATTTGTTGAACACTTGAGAGTAGGTCCGATGGGCATCGGACTTACTCTGGTTTGATGGGTTAAATCACCGTCGATTTGCTTTAAGATTCGTGTGGAATGCTTTAAAATTCGTGTGTGTTTGTTTCAATGTTCGTGCGCACAAATCTTAAATTAGATCGGACAGTCATCGTGCTCGTTGAACCTAAAAGTAGGTCCGATGGGCATCGGACCTACTCCGTTCTCTTTGTTGAAAGGCTGGTGTTAAAAAAAAAAACACTCTGGACATGGAATAAGTTTGTACTTTATATTATTCAATCATCCTAATTATTATGAAAATAATAATAATAATTTCTTTTAAACTTTGAAATAATTTTTTCAAGAAACCCAACCTGCTTAATAATATACTCAAACCAGTACAATCCAGTTTGTATAAATGTAGATAGAAAATGTACTACAAAAATTAAATTTTTTTTTTTCAAATTTCGAACCTGATATAACATCTTAGTTTAGTGGTATGAGCATCTCCATCCCAGCAACTGTAAAATATTATTATCTATGTTAATTCTAAAAATTAATCCTTTTTACCACGGTCAGTGGAATCAAAATAGCAGGTTTTAAAATAAATAATGTGAAGAAAATGACTAAATTACTGACGTGGCAAATATATTCTATTTTTGCAATTGTAAGATTATGAGTTTTAAGTTTGTACATATCATGAAGATTTCACCTTGCAAATAAGGAAGCTGGTGATCTCATCAAATAAACAAGTAAGAATGGGATAAAAGATGTTGGTGAAGTGAAAGATATGGCAGTTGATTTGGAGAAAGTAGGGACATGATAAAGAGTAGAACTAGGGTGTTCTTAAGTTCACCAAGTCACTTGGTGAACTCAAGTTTAAAATCCATCGGATCGGTTTCAAATAACGAATCCGAATTGTTAAAATCCATCTATCTTACGAGTGATGCGTATACATGTAAAATTTTAAATTTTAAAATTAATTTTGCACAGAGTCAAGTGGTCAAAAAACATTAAAAAATGAATACATTAAAATTAATTTATTAACCTTCTAATTTTGACCGCCTGACTTTATACTAAATTAATTCGAAAGTATAAAATTTTTACAAGTATACGCATCACTCGTAAAGTAGGCTGATTTTAACAGTTCGGATTCGTCGTTTGAAGCTGATTTGATGGATTTTAGACTTGAGTTCACCAAGGAGCTTGGTGAACTTAAGAACACCCTAGTTCTACTCACATGATAAAAGAGGTTGGTAAAGTGAAAAGTGTAGTAGTTGATTTAGCGAGAAAAAAGTTTATGATGAAAAAATGAGATAAAAATTTCTCAATTTTAAACAATCAACTTTTCATATGCAGAGTATTATCTTAACTTGTAAATCAAAGATAAATTCTTAGAGAGAAAATTTTGAAAACACATGCATCCTCTTTATGTAAGATCTTTGATTGAGATTAAAGAACATGTTTCTTTTACTCATTATACTTGAGAAATGAGCAAGGCTAAAATATAATATTGATTTTGTGCTTCAATTATACTTCATGTTCTTATTTTCGTTTTCAATGTTCGAATAGTCGATCTGAACCGCCCAACATGATATTCATATTAAAATATAGTTGGACACCAAAATTTTATATTTTTTTTAACTTTTTTTTTTTACTGTTTTTTTAGATAGGTACAAAATCACTGTTTTAGATAGTCTAAAATTATATGAAAACAATGATGTTGTACCTATTTAAGAAAATTGTAAAAACATTCAGAAAAATAGAAAATTTGATCTCTAAGTATATTTTAATATGGAGATCATGTCGAACGATTCGTTTCGATTTTCCGGACTTTAAAAACAAAAATAATAATATAGAACATAATTGAAACACAAAATTAACTGTGCATTTTAACTCTATTCTTGTGCAATTGTCTCTTTCTTCTATGTATCATCTTCAAGGGCAGTTTCTCCAGGTACTTTTATTTTAGCAAATATCATTTTCGGCCTTTTTCTCTTTCTTTTTTTTGAAAGAATTCTGAAACCACAACTTGTGTTTTACTCACTTATTGGGATATTTTCATATTTTCATAATTAATGTTCATGTGATAAAATTATTATATGAATTTATTTATAAAGATGTTCATATATTTTCAAGATATCCGTTAAGGCTTGTCTTGATTAGTGCAAGGAGATTTGTGACTAGCCCAAAAAAATTCAGACTTCACTTATTGTATACGTCGCCCTACTATCGTGGTTATATTGGGTGTCTCCATGGTAAGGTATGACAATGTGACATTCGTCTGCGAATGTCGATACTCTCATTTGTACTTTTGTTGATCCAATTAGTGGTATCTCCGGTTAAGGTCTCCACCACTAATCTAGTATTTTTATTCTCCCTTATCCCAATTCAATTAGCCCAATGATGACTAACTTCTATGTGTGGCCATTACTTGACGATCTAGACCAATAAACAAAATCAAGTAAGATATAACATAAAGTGCAAAAGCAATCGAACAACAAAAGACTAAACAATGATCAAATAAAAGTATATATCAAAGCATCATGAGTAACAAGGTTTACTGTCAACTTTAAGAATCTAAACTTAGCCGTTGAACGGCATGTTTACAAAGAGATAAAAGAAAGATACATCCATACACGAAGTACCCTTCTAC
>JAJGRW010001393.1:1027813-1196124 GCA_025461045.1 Carex parvula | reverse complement strand
TGCATGAAATTTTTCTTTATCGAGATATGCGAATAGAAAACTTTGAATGGTTGGAATCGGAAAAGCAGAACCCTGCTTTTCTATTAAAATAACAGGCAGAGTTCATTCCCTTTTATCATGTCCCTACTTTCTCCAAATCAACTGCCATATCTTTCACTTCACCAACATCTTTTATCCCATTCTTACTTATTTATTTGATGAGATCACCAGCTTCCTTATTTGTGAAATCTTCATGATTCTTTTCTTCTCTACTATTTCATATATGTACAAACTTGTAACTCATAATCTTACAATTGCAAAAATAGAATATATTGCCACGTCAGTAATTTAGTCATTTTCTTCACATTTATTTATTTTAAACCTGCTATTTTGATTCCACTGACGTGGTATAAAAGGATTAATTTTTAGAATAACATAGATAATAATATTTTACAGTTGCTAGGATGGAGATGCTCATACCACTAAATTAAGATGTTATATAGGTTCGAAATTTGAAAAAAAAAAAAAAAAAATTTCTAGTACATTTTCTATCTACATTTATACAAACTGGATTGTACTGGTTTGAGTATATATTAAGCAGGTTGGGTTTCTTGAAAAAATTATTTCAAAGTTTAAAAGAAATTATTATTATTATTTTCATAATAATTAGGATGATTGAATAATATAAAGTACAAACTTATTCCATGTCCAGAGTGTTTTTTTTTTAAACACCAGCCTTTCAACAAAGAGAACGGAGTAGGTCCGATGGGCATCGGACCTACTTTTAGGTTCAACGAGCACGATGACCGTCCGATCTAATTTAAAATTTGTGCGTACGAACATTGAAACAAACACACGCAAATTTTAAAGCATTCTGCACAAATCTTAAAGCAAATCGATGGTGATTTAACCCATCAAACCAGAGTAGGTCCGATGCCCATCCGACCTACTCTCAAGTGTTCAACAAATAACAAGAATCTGAGTCTGTGCCCAAATTTGGACCTAATGGGGATGTCAAACTCATGCATGAGTACAAAAATGACAATTATGTGTGCAAACCTTATTCATAGCCCCATAAATTTTAAATTGCTTTTTTTTTTTTTTTTGGCCGACTAGTGTCTGAATAATTCATTTGAGCATAACTTGGCAAATCTGTACTTTTTATTATTTACAAAAAAGTAGAAAAAATAATATTAATCCTAGCACCAAGAGAAGAGTACAAAAGTATGGCAATTGGCAAATACTAAAGAAGAGTACCAATTATATTATTTTTTTTACAATAATATTTTGCTACTAATAATAATAAATGAGTAGGGTTTTAATACCTCGTACCTTTCATATCTCATCATACCTCATATTTTATATCTCTGTTTTTAAAGTCTAAATTGTCGATCCGAATCGCTCAACATGATATCCATACTAAAGGTATGCTTGAGATGAAATTTTATAATTTTAGAAGTTTTTAACTATTATTTAAGATAAGTACGAAATCACTGTTTTTGAAACCATTCAAAAACGATGATTTTGTACCTATCTTAGATAATAGTAAAAAAAATTCCAAAAATTATAAAATTTCATCCACAAACATATTTTAGTATGTATATCATGTTAAGCAGTTCGAATCAATAGTTTGGACTTTGAAAACAGAAATATAAAATATAAAATATGATGAGGTATGAAAAACATGAGATCTCCTCGTAATAAATAGTCCAATATAATGAATTTATATTTACACTATTAGATATTTGAATTGTCCAATATAATGATTTATAAAATAAATTGTAACTGTTGAAAGTTCATTTTTCATTGTGATTGATATATCTTATATGGAGTAGAAGTAGGAAGTTCATCAAAACTTCTTTTTTGAACTCAATTTTAAAACTTATCGGATTAGTTTCAAATGATGAATCCGAACTGTTGAAACTCATATATCTTACGAGTGATGCGTCTGATGTCTCATCATTAGACCTATAAATCCGACCAATTTCTGTACCACAATCTGTGTTTCAAACCACCAAATCGTCTCTTACATTGAATATACATTGAATATCTATAGAATGTGGTACTGCTGTATTTTCATTCTTACTTTGCAGAAAATGAGAGAAATCAGGGAAAATTGCGAGTTCTGGAACCCTACACGCGGGCGGCATCAGATCCCACGCGGGTAGCGTCAGATTCCACGCGGGTCGCGTCAGACCCTGAAATTTCAGCACCGAACTTAAACAGTCATAACTTTTGACTCGTAACTCCGTTTTGAGCGTATGACCACTTTTCGGAAAGCTTGCGAGAAGATCTACAGTCTGATCCAAACCTCACTGCTCACTTCCACTCGACGCGACCCGTATGAGTTGTCACGCGACCCGCGTCGAATTAATTGTGCCAGGGTTTGAACTGAGAGCTTGGCGCCAGGGAAGGGGAGAGGAGATCTGGAGCCGATCTGGAGCCACGACTTGGAGAAGAAGATTCCAGAAGCCTCGATCCTCTTCACTCCTCCTTCTCTCACAATGATTTGCATTCTCTCTCTCTCTTTTATTCTGATTTTGTTCATGTCTGAGTAGACTTGTAGTTTCGAGGGTTTGGATTTGTAGTCTGATACTTTGTTTGATTATGCACATGGATTGATTCTTATTGTTATTTCGTGTTTCTTTGATTCTTGTATTATTTGAGATTGCTTGATCTGAATTGTTTGATTCTTGATTGTCTACTGTTGAATGCCTTTGGCATTTCTTCTTGTATCAAGGCTTGATGTTTCTTGCAAATTAGGTTAAGTACTTGAGGTAGGTCTGAGAACCGAAAGGTGAGGTCAATAAGTAGCCGAGAGGTGAAAGTTTCCACTTGCTCTTGCTCAGCTTGTGGATACCTTTAGTAAACAGAATTGAGAACTTAGGTTTAGATCAAACAGCTTGATTAAACCTAAGAAGGTAAAATTGCATTTCCAAACCAGGTCTGCTAAGCCAACACACGAAAGTTGAGGTTCAGTGACACTAGATACGGTCAATCTAGCCTTACACGACTTAAACAACCAGTTTCTGACATGTGCAGACTCAGCTCAAGGGGCCATGCGGGTCGCGTGAGTTAGCACGCGGGTCGCATCACGAGGGTCGTAAGCCACAGCTTGCGAGTCGCGTGCCAGGTCCAGGGCGCTTAAGGGCCAAGCGGGTCGCATGCGAGAGCATGCGGGTCGCGTCACAAGGGTCGCATGCGAGAGCATGTGGGTCGCGTGGCAGGTCCTGAGCAGCAAAGTTGAAGATGAAATCTGAAACCCTTGAAACACCCTTTTATACCATAGTACAAAATACAAACATTTAATTGATTCTTTTCTGTTAATTCATTATTAATACGATTGTCCATTCATTCTTTTATTTCATTTGATTTGTTCATACATCTTAGGAATAGTCAAACACACCCAATATTCGAACTTCTAGTACCTAATTAGGAAAGGTAGAAACTTAGAATTTGAACCGCCCCTGTGGATCGATACCTGAATAGACTACACGACAGGATCGTACACTTGCGATCTTAATCGAGGGTTTATAAGGTTTAAAAGCTACAGCTTCGGCTGTAGTGAAACTACTTGACTCTATACAAAATTAATTCTTAAATTTAAAATTTTCAAACTAGTACTCGTAAAAGTAGATGAGTTTCAATAATTCGGATTCATCGTTTGAAATCAATCCGATAGGTTTTAATTAGAGTTGAGTTCACAAAGAAATTGGTGAACTTAATAACACCCTAGTTGTATACATCTTATCTGAGATCTCATATTGTTGAACTTAAATATTTTTTGACATTTTGGTGGCATGACAAAAATTATGAATACAACAAGTCAATCACTTGAGAGTAGGTCCGATGGGCATCGGACCTACTCTGGTTCGATGGGTTTAATCACAGTCGATTTGCTTTAAGATTCATGCGGAACACTTTTAAACTTCGTACGTGTCTGTTTCAATTTCGTGTGCACAAATTTAAATTAGATCGGACGGTCATCATGCTCGTTGAACCTAAAAGTAGGTCCGATGGACATCTGACCTACTCCGTTCTCTAAGTCAATAAGCAGATAAAATGGTTGACATCCCTAACAATGAATTTATCATTCTCTAATTATAGGTGTCCTTAAACGTAGCTTTTGAATAACTTACTATAATTATCCGATCAATTAAATTAAATTAAATTAGTTTGAAAAAAGCAATATTATCCGTGACCACTCAATACAAGATATCCATGATAGACTAAATAACTTCTGATAGGGACTTTCTTGTTATTTTTCAAGCATCTGAAAAGACCTCCAAATTAGGTCATTTTCTGTACAAAAATTTAGGCATCCTTTGGTTTTGATCTAAACAAATTTATTGATATGAAATTATTACGAGTGAGTCTATGGTACTATACATAGCACGGATTAGTCCGTACTACAGAGTCATATTTTCATTTTGAAAATTCTAATGGTCGATCCGAACCATTCAATGTGATATCCACATGAATATGTACTTGCAGACTAAATTTTATATTTTTTCGAATTTTTTACTATATTTTAAGATAGGTAGAAAATCACTTGATCTGAAAATTCTGGACCATCCAAAAATAGTGATTTTCTACCTATTTAAAAAAAATAAAAAATTTAGCCCACAAGTATATTCTCATATAGAAATCATGTTGAACAGTTCGGATCGACTGTTAGTATTTTGAAAACGAAAATATTGATCCGTAGTACGGACCAATCTGTGCTATGCATAGTACCATAGACTCACTCAATTATTACTACAACGAGCTTCAAGAAAATGAAAAGGATCAATATATGTGGATTCGTTTTCAACGAAAGAGAAGCAGATCTCCATGGATAATGAGAAAACAATTGGTTCAAAACTAATTCGGCTTGAGCGGTTTAAATATCTTTCTTGCCAAGGAACGTGTATTCTCTGCATTAACTCAAAAGAGAATCCTTTGAGTTAATGAATCTCAATCGTCTGATTTTAAACAGAGTCAATCCGTCTCCTGCCTATAACATAGGAGCTTTTCAATATTAGTGCGGATCTATTCAACACGAATTTCGAAACAGATCTGACAGTTGAGATTTATTAACTCAAAAGATTCCTTTTTGAGTTAATGCAGATGATACGAATTCTCTTGGCAAGTCCATTCTGTGGCCCCACATAATCCTTGGGTGACCCCACTTGATCCACAGTACTCATCCTCAACACGAATCCAGATTAGTTGCGGCGGGTCCTGATGCTCATAATGGTGTGGCACATCCAAACAGTTCATAAGAAATTAAAATCTGTCAAAGAAAGGTTTTCTGTTAGACAAAGCAAGAACAACATAATTCAATCATATCACATAGGAGTATCTCCATTTTTACTTTAAAAAAAAATGTTGATGTGACGATTACAAATTTACAATTCTAATTGCGGAAATATGAAGTAATTTTTTATTTAAGTTGATAATTTGAAAAAAAATAATAATATAACATTTTATAATTACAAGGATGAAGATGCTTTAAAATATAAATTTAGATTTAAGTTTAAATCACACCTACGAGTTTAAATATGTTAATAATGAATCTTACAACTACGTTTGAATATTCAAATTTAGAAGAACTAATGTAATTATGACATGCATCGTGTACCATATCCTTATCGTTTGATAGAATTATCAGTGTCATGTAGGTTGCTCATGAGCCAAGTTGAGTCCGAGTTGAGGGCAACTTGAATTCAACTCGTGAATTCATGAGCCGAGTTGAGTCTGAGTTGCTAATTCAGTTTCAAGTCAGAAACTCCAACTTGGATTTAACTCGTGATTAACTCGAGTCAACTCATGACTTGTAAATAGTATATAGTTTATCAAATTAAAAATTATCAAAACAAAATCTAACAAAAAAATAGTACACAATTTAAAATTTTACATAATGAAACAGTGACAAATACGTAATTAAATGAGTGAGGCTACGGTACTATGCATAGCATGGTTGGGTCCGTGCTACGGCTCAATATTTGAGTTTTCAAAATCCTAACTGTCGATCCGAACGTTCAACATGATTATAAAATAAATATGTACTTGCAAACCAAATTTTACATTTTGTCGAATTTTTTACTATTTTTTTAGATAGGTAGAAAAGTCACTTGATCTGAAAATTCTGGACCATTAAAAAACAGTGATTTTCTAACCTATCTAAAAAAGTAGCAAAAAAAAATCAAAAAAATATAAAATTTAGTTTGCAAGTACATATTCATTTTATAATCATGTTGAACGGTTTGGATCGACCGTTAGAATTTTGAAAACTCAAATATTGAGCAGCAGCACGGACCCAATCCGTGCTATGCATAGTACCGTAGCCTCACTCTAATTAAATAGTATAAAGTCTAACAAAACATTACATAGTTTACCAAGTCAATGAGTCACCGAGTTGATTCCGAACCGAATTGGGGGCAACTTGGATTCAACTCGTGAGACAACCGAGTCAATGAACTCGAGTCAGTTTTGTCTCGAGTCAGTTTCAACTCGAGTTGTTGGCGAGTTGAAACCAAATTGATTCCGAACGAGTTATTAGTCATGAGTTTTTTTGTGCACCCCTACTGTCATGTGTCTAGTGCCTACAATAAACACAACACCTATTAAAAGAATCATGTGGTAACATGTAACCACTCACAATTTTAATCCACAATTTCTACTAAAGATATATGTTGGCAAGTTTTAGACATAGTCACAAGATTCGCGAATAATTTATTTTTTTGTGATGACGAATCGAATGCCGAATTATTTCTGAATAATTCGCGAATTTTACGAACTTTTCTCAAATTTATTTGCGAATTTTTTCCAGAACATTTTTTTTGGTTTTTTTTTTCTTTCTTGTAGGACTAAGATATCTAATCCAGATAATTTTGAATCATTCTCAAATTATACTTGAATTATTTTCTAATTACAAATTTTTGACCTCGTCGAACCGAATTTGAATAATTCATTTGTCACTATGGTTTTAGGTGTATCTAACATGCAACACATTTTGGTGAGTTTCAGATGACACCGAGAATCCAAAATTTCTCACCTTGGTTTTCTTTTTCGTTATTCTTGTTGTTGATTAGGATGCGATCATATCATATGATATCATGTGGCAGTCTGATATATTTTATGACCGTCCAGTGTAAATGTGCTTAATCAAAAAATGAATTTCATTTTTTAAGACAAAAAGGTGTCTAGAGAAAAGATGAGAAAGAAAAAAAAAAAAAAGCTCCAATTTCATCTTTCGGTAGGCCCAGCAAAATTGGTTAAAGGGACCACGATTTTGTACGAAGGCGAGAGGCATTTTTAACACTTCAGATTGGTTCGATGGGTTTAAAAATAGATATAATGGGACCACGATTGGTTCGATTGGTTCAAATTGGTTAAAGGGACCACGATTGGTATTTCAACGTAGAAGAAAAATATAAAAATAGATATAATGGGATATATATATAAAGAGTGAGGCTATGGTGCTATGCATAGCACGGATGGAGTCCGTGCTACGGCTCAAAATTTGACTTTTCAAAATTCTAACGGTCGATCCAACCGTTCAATGTGATAACCATATGAATATGTACTTGCAAACTAAATTTTATATTTTTTCGAATTTTTTTACTATTTTTTTAGATAGGTAGAAAAATCAGTGTTTTCTGAAAATTCTGGACCATCAAAATTCTACCTATCTAAAAAAATAGTAAAAAAATTCGAAAAAATATAAAATTTAGTTTGCAAGTACATATTCATATGGTTATCACATTGAACGGTTGGATCGACCGTTAGGATTTTGAAAAGTCAAATTTTGAGCCGTAGCACGGACCCCATCCGTGCTATGCATAGCACCATAGGCTCACTCATATATAAATATCTAGTAATCAACCATTTAGAACAATAATTGTATCCTAATAACTCCATCCACTAAGTTAGAAATGATGACATAAGTGTGTCATAATTTGCAGATAAGATGTCTGATCAGAATCATAGTCACAAGATTCACGAATAATTCGTTTTTTTGTGATAATGAACCGAACACCGAATTATTCAGTTGACCGAACTTTGACCTAATTATTTTCGAATAATTCGCGAATTTTACAAAATTTTCTCAAATTTTACGAATTATTTGCGAATTTTTCCCACAATATTTTTTTTCTTCCTTGTAGGACTGAGATATCTAATCAAGATAATTCCGAATCATTTTTAAATTATACTCGAATTATTCCTGAATTACAAATTTTAACCTTGTCGAACCAAATTTGAATAATTCATTGTCACTATGATCAGAATTAGGAAATTGAATATTGAGAGGATTGCAGAAGAGTGTGAGCTTTACATGCACCGCATCCACAAGAGGGATATTCCGGCAGGGTCCAGTTTTCACCGAGTGTGGGATCTAATTATCTAAAATTACGACCACACATTAATCTTTCGCGGCTCCTATCACGCTCTCACATATCGCCAAGCACTGCTTTTAGATCTTCAATTATAGGAGTCGTGATAATGAAGTAATGATATGCATCCCCCGTCTCCATCTCCCCGGCCCCATTGTGATCAGTAACTTATATTTCTATGACGCTTTATCTTAGACGTAATGTACAGTGGATCATACATTGCCTGGAGCTGCACTGTGTTGTACAGTGATTAAAGCATTCATAAACAAAATTATAGCTCTAATCTGAGCTATGCAACAGATACTTTACTGCTGCATTAACTTGCAAAAAAGAAGCTACAGATATATACCAGGTACAAGAAAATTATGAAAATTAAGAAAATAAATCTAGATTTTTTATTGCGTGCCGTAAAATTGGCACATAACTGGACGAGGCAACCCCAGAAACTAAGCACTGTCATACGTACAGTCATCGGCGGATTCATGTACAAATTGGGTAGGCAAGTGTCTACCTCTGAATTTGAATTTTTTATTTCGATCCAGTACTAATTGTTCAATGTGCCTACTTCTGGTCGATGTAGTGCCTACTCTGGTTCAAGTTAGTCCGATTTTTGAACTGATTTCTTCTGAGTTTTGATCTATTATGTGTATTTTGTTTTCTCGGATATGCGATACTCTATTTCGTAAATAGAATGAAAGAGAATAAGACAACAAGAAAGATCTGACGGTGAGATCTATTATTACAATTCTAAGAAATGAGTTGGCCGAACTTTTTGTGCCTTTTATTATTCAACACTTATATTTTGGTTAAATTTGTATCTAAACTTTAACTTCAATTTGATAGTTGGCTAAGAACAGTCCCACTTTGAATTGTGCCAAACGAATTTTTAATTAGCTTACTAAAAATATTTCAATGCTGTGTCAATCAATTTTATGATTATAACATATTTTATAATGAGTGAGGCTATGGTGCTATGCATAGCACAAATGACTAGTGTACTACGGCTCAATATGGTACTTTTTAAAATCCTAACGGTCGATCCGAACCGTTCAATGTGATATCCATATGAATATGTACTTGCAAACTAAATTTTATATTTTTTTGAATTTTTTTACTATTTCTTTAGATAGGTAGAAAAATCAGTGTTTTCTGAAAATTCTGGACCATCAAAATTCTACCTATCTAAAAAAATAGTAAAAAAATTTCGAAAAAATATAAAATTTAGTTTGCAAGTACATATTCATATGGTTATCACATTGAACGGTTCGGATCGACCGTTTGAATTTTAAAAAGTATCATATTGAGCCGTAGTACACTAGCCATCCGTGCTATGCATAGCACCATAGCCTCACTCTTTTATAATAAACATAGTTATAGGGATTGAGTTGTAATTGTGTACCCGATAAGTTAATGGGTTTGAACCCGATTAGGCCGAAATTTTTATTTATAACATTAAAAAAAAATAAACCAAATAACCATCGTTTGGTGGAATTTCGAATTCTAACACAGCTGCACTGGCATTCTGCGGACCCATTTCAGCGAGACCGCAGAATGCCGATGCGGTCTGCAAAACCATTCTGCGGACCCATTTTTTTTTTCATCCCGTGTTCAAACTTTCAGAAATATGTGTGGCACGCATATAAAAAAATATTAAAAAACGAAAATTTTGAAATATGTCGCTAGTGTCTCACGCATTCCTAGAAAATCAAATATATTAAAAAACAAAACTTTGAGATATGTATCTGCTGTGCCACGGTAAAACAAAACAAAACAAAAAAAAAAATGTGTCCGCAGAATGCCAGGGGTCCGTATCGGCATTCTGCGGTCTCGCTGAAATGGATCCGCAGAATGCCGGTGCGGCCGTGCTAGAATTCGAAATCCCATCAAACGATGGTTATTTAGTTTATTTTTTTTTTAAATGTTAGAAATAAAAATTTCGGCGATTAGGGCCCTACCCTGACAAAAATCCTGGATCCGCCCATGCGTACAGTATGTACCGTACAAACCAAATATAGATTTGTGAACTCTATTCAACCATACACGTTTTCGAATGAGAGAAAAATTATCACTGAATAGATCATAGTCTTTGCTCTTCTTTTGCAACTCATTTTGAGTACGTTTGGATGAGAACTAAAATAACTAGAATAGCGAAATTTGAGAATAGTAAATGAGAATAGAGAAAAAATAGTAATTTTCATATTAGTGTAAAAATGGTGTTATTCAGATTAGTAAAATGTTGTTTAGATTGTACATTTGAAATAGTGAATAGCTGTAACCGATAAAAAATAGTGTTAACAATGTGCTAATTAAGAGAAAAGATAGACAAGGGGGGTCTTAAACAAATTGTCACAACATAGAGATAACATAAGTGATGCTAATTTTGTTATTTCGGAACTGTGTTGGCAGAAATTCGAGAAGAAATCATTTTTCTTTCTCTGCACACTTCCAAATAATAGTTATTCCAACATTCATAAGGAAATAAAAAATAACAGCTATTCTAACTATTCTAAATAGTAAAAATGTTATTTGAATGCACATTATTATTTCGAGTGGTCTTTATTCTAAAATAACTCATATTCTTAACACATCCAAACATACCTTTGAATTTTTTGTGGCAGACTGAGCTTTATTATAAGGAAATATAATTTGCTGAGCATTCAATAAAGTCAATCCGCCTGATTCCACACTCGAGATTTAGTCTTTTTTTAGAAAGGAATTAATCTGAATACCTATAGATCTGAGACGGAAAAAAAACAGTAAGAGGTTTCCTGAAAACCAGCTTTTAACTGCCATTTACTGTTTGTGGGTCCATGCATTAAAATTTCCAAAAGAGAGGCCACCGACTTACAATTTTTTTTTTTTAAACCATTACCAAATCATCGAAAGTTTCCAAATCAACTTGAGTAGAATTTTTTTTTACGAAAACTATCACCACGGAAGATGATGCTCGGTATTGAATTTTGAAAACCGGACTCCATAATTGAATTTGAACCCATTTGAACCTCCTTCCTTGTTATGATGTCACAGAAAATCTAAGAGAATGCAACCGGACATCAAACTCAGTTTGAATAATTCAAAACCAGCCATCAAACTCCGTTTGAGATCAAACTCCTTCCTTGTTAATTAAATATTAATTGGATTGGATATTAAATAAAAAAAAAACAAAAAAGAACAAAACCGAATTCGGTTTGTGGATATGCTTCTTGGTTTTGTTGAATCCCTTTCCTTTTGCTTGATATTGTTTCTTATTTTAAATGATTTTTCATTTTTTTTTTTTTTGCAGCTGTGAGGGACTTCTTTATCATTTTTAGCTAAATTTTGTATTTGTATGTAGTATCATATCAGCACATAATTTGCTTAAATTACTGTTTGTTACATTGACTTCTGGATGCCAATGATACATTATAATGCACACAGTCTCGGTATGGCAAAAAGTAAAACATAAATAAACAAAACCGAAGATTGTATTCGGTATGGCAGAAAGCTAAAAAAAAAAAAAAAAAAACAAACCGACGACGGTATTCAGCATGACAAAAGCGAACAAAAAAAACCGAAGAAAACTAAAGATGGTTTTCGGTATGCTTTTAAATTGGAACGGGTTTGTAACTGTGTGACCGTTGTGTAGTATTCAATACCGAAGATAATGTTCGGTTTTCAAATTTCATACCAAAAATCATCTCCTGGTTTTTGTAAAAGAATTTGTAATCATGTTGGTTTAAGAATTTTTTACTGTGATGGCTTTTAAAAAAAAATCGGAACTATACCTTTTACCGAACTTTAGCCTAACATGTAATGATTCTATTGTTTGTACTGGCTACCTATAGCCAGCAAAGCTTCTCTCACTATTTTAGTAATCTGGTGCATTTTAGTTAATTATTGCTTCACAAGAAACCATTTTTTTCTTTTAAACTTCTGAAGTACATATCCACAGCACTCTACACAAAATTGTTTTTTTTATATACATATTTTAATTTATTTCTCTGTTTTTTTTTTTGGTTGGGGGTGGGGGATTATAATTGGCCTGCACGAATATCTCTATCCAAACGTTCTGCATTCAGTGTGCCAGGAAGCTCTCTAAAATCTTCATTAAATATTGAATATGCGCTGAAAAAATAACACCAAATCAAACTATTAAAGTAGCACAATGATTAATATTCTGCTTTTAAGTGCAAACTGGGATACCAGACAAACAATTTTCTTTTATTTCAAGCTTCTGTATTCTTCCAGCATTTTGTATAGGGCTCTTAACAGGCAACTATGCTGGTACAAAATAAATGCACTAGTAACAAGCAGAGAGGTGCATGAGTGCATCTCATGCAGAGTTGACAGAGGCAGGGCAACAGAGGCAATATACTCTTATAAAAGAAATACCCAAAACTTCATAAACTTGTGTTGCACATGCAGGTGTAGATAAAAAGTATATAAGAACGTACGAAATGGAGCACATACCTAAGCTCACCCCTCTGTCTCCTCCCAAGATTCAAAAGTATGAGAAGAAAGCCAGTACCTATTATCTGCATTTAATATATAAGGGCCAATTTTATCATTGTACTAGTATTTTAGTCAAGTTCATTTTGAGTTCGTTTTATTCTATGAACTCATCACAAAAAGATGACTATTAGCACATCGACAGAATGTGTAGTTGATGATACAATTAATCAGCATCTAACAGGCTGGTAAATGTATGGCACGTACATTCATACACCAATTAAAATAGAAAATTGGTAAATGATGGAAGTCACTTACATATATAGGCCCAAGATACAATTTCTGAGCAATAGGAGCTAATAAAAACCAAAGAATGATGAATGCCCATGCCTTCAGGCCCATAGAGAACATTACCATCAGCACTATATCTATTCATATAAAAATTAAGCACAAAATTATGCAAATACAACTAATTTCCAATCATATGCTCTTTTTTTTTTTTCCTTAGAATGAGTAATACATATTAACATGTTTGTGTGACGTACCTGGAATTCTCAATTTGTGGCTGAGAAATGTGAAAACTTTCCTTTTCCACGGACCTGCTGTTTGAGGAACTACGAATTTCTATAAAATTTAACAAAGTTTAAAAGATCATCTTACTGACTGAAATAAGAAAGGCAAACTACAAAGCCAGCCATTATAGAATGTCTAATATTCAAATTCATCCCTCAAAGTTTAATGATTGTATAATTCTATTTTTTTTTTTTTTTTTGCAAAACCTCGTGGATATATCTAGCTTTATCCTGAACTTTTCCTTTCCAGAAGAGCATCTATTGATAAATAGCATTCAAAGAGTAGGATGCAAACTTAAAAAATCAGGGATGAATTTGAATATTAGGTCGAAACACATGGACCAAATTGAAAATTTACCCACCAATTCTTCATCTTCATCTTCATCATCAGAATGGTCATCGTGTAGATGCTTAGCAGGTCGAGTGGGCATGACAGCTACCATCAAACAGTCTTAACTCCAAAGAAGAAAAGATAAATCAATAAAGAATAAGTGTAAATAAATAGTTTAACCAAACCAGAAAAAAGGAAAAAGGAGATGTACTTAGCTAAAAGCTGATAAGATTTTTTTTATTTTAATCACTGGGGTACATATAGCCGAATCATTCATAGCAAGCCTTTATTACACAACAACCTCGAATAAGTTAGTCAATCTTATGCATTGTTATGTATCGACAACAGTAAAAGAAAAGCTAGTTTTCCATACCACCATGGGAGAGCCTAACAGTGGCATCTTCAACGCTATCAGCACTCTGTTTATCATGCAGAGTCTTTCCACGAAGAACCAGCTTTAACCGATCAGATGGTAAATCTCTTGATAATGCTATCCTTCTCCTCAATTCTCCCACCTGTGTCATACGATAGATAATGAAGAGTGCCCATTCTTATCTGACAATCTGAGACCTTTTGTATCTGGTTGAATCATCTCTCACTTATTATATTATACAATATTATAACTCTGTTGCCGTTATATAGATAAAAATTAAATATTTACTCCAAATCAACACAATGTTAGGAATATTGTTAATTTCCAGTGGGTTTTAACTAAATCTGTGTCTCCATTCTGACTGAACAACTAGTCACTCAGCAGTGAAACCCAACCTGAACCACACATTCAGTTCTCTAAATGCTTTAACTAGGCCTTCCGGCAAGACTATAAGTAAATTCACCTCAAATAATCCATAGGCCCAGACATTGTTACCCAATTCAACAGAGCGCTATGGAATCTTTCTTAAATTCAGGTATATTTTATCAAAAAAGTGTGCAAGACAAATACTGATCGAGTTAGAGAGAGAGACCTTCATGACAGGAGGAAGGGGAAGAGAGGCGGGGCGGTAGGGACCGACGAATCGGACGGTCACCACCACTTCGTCTCCTTCCGACGCCATCTACCACCTCTTTGCTTTACTGATCGAGATTCAAACGGGAATGGGGGGTTTAGAGAGAGAAGAAGAGTATTCGTCCGAAAATTAGTCCCGATTTGAGATCGAACTTGGAAGATGGCACGCAGGGAAAACAGAAAATGGGCTCATCAGTATATGTCCCTTATATCATTGTAGTAAGGTCCATGGGCCATTAATGGGCTTTTCTGGCACCCTGGAAACTGTTTTATGAAATCTAAACAGTGAGATTTATAAGGCCCGTGTGTCCTGCGCGGGAAGCAGTCCGATTAATCTTTACACACACTGTAATGTGTTGAGCCATTAATTTAGAGATCCGAACTTTTAACTTGTGTAGAACAAAGAGACTGAGACTGAATTCTTTGACAATCTGAACAATGTCCGTCGAGTTAGGGATGGAAATGGACCAAGCTCACAGGTATTTTGCTAATTCATGCTTGATCTGCCTGTTAAAAACTGACGGCCACTTGCCCGGCCCGCCCGTGGGCCTTTCTCCAAGCCCATCCCTGCCTGTCCTTGCCTGCCCTTGTCTTGACCCATCCATATTCAACCACATCAAATAAACCGTACAAGACAACAAAACAATTCATAATATGATTTTTCTAATAGAAGAAAAAATAATTCATAGTTTAACAACAAATAACAGTGTGATTTTGCTACTAGAGCACAAAATAATTCACAGTTTAAAGGTTGCTTTTTTTTTAACATAAAGGCCCATGGGCTGCCTGTGGGCTTCGGCATAAGCTCAGGCCTGCCTAGCCCGTCTCTAGGCCCGCACTTACCTGGCCCATCACAGCGTCGGCCCGACCGAGTAAAGAACGAGCCGAGCGAGTAAGACCCGGCTGCAGGCTAATTGGGTTCTTCTGCCATCCCTACGTTGAGTACATCGTTTCTTGTCAAATATATGTCCTACATATGTCAAGTGGGGTCCAGTTGGAGCAGTGACCCTTCACCCTTGGGCTGATTTAGACAGACTAATGGATTTGGATAGCTTGGTGTTACTTGCAGTGAGTGAAGTACCCCAAGAAAATGACTAGCGTCTTAATGTGCCAAAGTTGGTATTGGATTCATTTATAAGCGGGGCCATTGTCGTGACCAATTATAAGGCAATAATATGTTATTAGACCCGGGGCTAATCACTTTTTCACCATGATAATGTCAAATATTTCAGTAAGTCCCAGCACAATTTTTGCTCTATATTAGCATTTTAGAAATTTTTGCTTAATTATTTATATCTCATAGCTCATAGAAAATCAGTATCTAGTAGCAAAAACAAATATCTTTTATGTTAAAAGTCGTAAGTTCGGAATGTGCATGAGATACCATATAAATATTTAAATTATTTAAATGGCTTGACCTCTAATAATTACTCTATTTTTTTTATATCTTATATATTTAAAATTTTAAATATCCAATGATAAAAGAGGTCCCATGATAAAAAAAAATATAAAATTACTTAGCAAAATATAGCTGTGAGGTAATTCAGGTCATTTTTTTTTTGACATGAATGTAATAATGTAAAATAACGATATTTTAATTTTGTTAAAAGCATACAAAATAGAAGATCAATGTAAGATGGTTTGAAAAAATAATAATGAATATCGTTATTTATTATTATTTTTTGAAACGGGTCAAACTTAACATGATTGATTTTAGGTGAGATGATCCAATCATCATCTGACTCGCGTGTCACGGGTCAAACCGACAAAACCTGTGTAAGCCCGCTTTTTTTTTATTAATACCCTAAAAAAAAAGAAAATAACAAATCTGTCCTCAATTCAAAATTTTTATTAAAAATATTATGACCGTCTGATAGTGGATTATTTTTAATAAATTTTTGGAATTGAAGACACATTTGTTATTTTTTTTTTAGAGTATTAATAAAAAAAGCGGTGTATAACCTTACTATCATAATATCATTAATCCAATAAATATCTCTAGTCTAGTGGTAAAAAAAAGGTTAATTTAATATTAAAAAAATTGAACTTTAAAATTAGTTGGATCGGATTAAACAAGTCAAGACCGAATCAGGCCTTCTTGTATCGAACTTTAGAATATAGGATCCAAGTATCCAACCCGTATGTTTGGTTGCAAAACACTAGTGGTTAGAATAATTTTTTTACCATTTGTCTTATTAGAATAATTAAATTTAACTTTTTGTAAAAATAAACTAAGTTGGATTTCCGATTCTAACTAATCAAATTCAACCAAACACGGAATAGGCTATTCCGAATAACCTAACCTAAATAATAGTCTATTCTCAACCCAACCAAATATACTATTAAATCGGATCAGATCCAGTTAGTGACTGACATCCGTTGTCAAAGCTGATAATTACTTCGTTACATGTAAGGCATACGTAGTCAGGATTTTTATCAGGAATGAGTAAAACAAATTACTGATCTAATTAGAGGTTATTAGAGATGGGGCGGTAGTACAGTTAGTTAGAAAAAAAAGTTATAAGACTGTGGTTACCCAAATGTCAAAAGTTCGAGCCACGCTCGCTACTTCGCAGTCTCTGTGAAGATTTTCAAAAAATACTAAGAGTTACAGATTGCTGTAAATTAATTAATTTGGCATGTGTGGATTATTTAGGATTAAACAATTTTTTTTTTTAAAGATGGATATCAATCCGATTATACATTAATATATACTCGGTTTTTAAAATTCAAAAATAGATATTTGTTTATCTCTGATTCAATGTGGTTCCGTTACTGATTATATATCTTGTAGTTTGTTTGCTCTGGTCATTTCTGATTTCTAGATTTGAATATAAGAAAATAGATATTAACGGTGTGGTTTTGATTTTAAATAGCAGACAGAGTTATATGTAATTTTATTTTAATTTTATTATTTGTGTGTTTAATGAAGTCCATATATTAACTATCCGATTTGGAATTCCGTCTCATGATTGGCTTCTTAGTTATGGAAAGATCCTTTTAACCTTTTTCCCTTTGTATGAACTTTCCTTTGATATGACTTGTGTTGGAAAATTAAAGGAGTTGGATTTATGGACTCATTTAATTTTAAGCTGAAAAGTAAATAAAATAATCTAGGGGGAGTTTCACGTATAACCCTTAAAAACTTTAAAATTACATAATTTTTCCTCTAAAATTCATAATATCATATTTACTCTTTTAAATTTTAAAAACTTACAAATTTACTCATTTAAATGTCTTTTCTATTAAAATTTTATTTTAAATTTATAAAGTATCCATTTTATATTTTTAAATAAAATGAAAAATATGTAGCATGTTTTGGAAAAATATTTGTCTTCTAATTAGACAATTTTAAAGAATAAATGTGTCATTTTTTGTGTTTCTAACGCTTATATAGTGTATTAGAGAAAAGACAATTATACAAAAGCCCTTCAAAACATATCGCTCATCTAAAGTTTGAATTTGATTGCCAGTCTTTTAGAGCTGAAATTTTTATTTATACCATATTCAAAAAAAAAAAAACCAAAAAACCATGATTTGTGGAGAATTCCAAAAATACCCAGGCCGCAGAATGGTTTGGCAGCCCCATTCTTGGGGGCCGTAGATTGATTTGAAGGTCTCCAAAAACCCAAAAATGCACTGTGTTATTAAATATATTTAGGTTTTTGAGGGGTCTCCAAACCAATCGGCGGCTCCCCAAGAATGGGGTCGCCAAACCATTCTGTGCCCTGGGTGTTTTTGGAAACCCCCCGAATTTATGTTGTTTTGGTTTATTTTTTCTCAAAAAAATGTGATGAGGTATTTAGATCATTTCAAAAGATATTGATCAATATCAAGAGAACATGAATCTAACTAATGCATGCATGTGTTGAGACTTTAGAGCATGAAAAAAAGAAGGTAAATTACTAAGCCCCAAATGAAAAAGTAGAACTGAATGCATGCATTTAGAAATTAGATATAAATTTCTCAAAATTTTAAACATCCTCCTAATAGAAAAATAAAAATAAAAAATCACATGCCTTCTTTTGTTTCGCTTTCAGGGACTTAAACAAGAATATGCTTATTGAAAGGACAGTGAAGATAGTTTTTTTTTTTTTTTTTTTCTTTTTCTCATTTGTTTTGGCATCTTATGAAAGCTTGACAGGACTGGACCGGCCATGAAATGTTTATTTTTCAAATAACCCTTTCTTTTTCAGTGCCGACCTTCTTTTTATTGGTATTATTATAATGGGAGATTAAATTTGAAAATCTTCATTTGGCACAAAGTTTACATGATAGATAGGTAATAAAGGAAATAAATCAGCTGAAATTCCGAGATCAGGTACTGTTCATCCTTAAATCCAGCCATTGAATTTTTTTCGAGCTGGTTTTTTCTTGCACGCATCTCGGAACAGTTCGATTGCTGGATTCGGATTGCAGGGATATATTTCAATGCACTCTTGTTGCACTATCAATTAGTAGCAGGCTTGAATCAAATACAAAATACTTGATTGAAATCATCAAATTTTAAAAATTTAATGCTTGATTTAGAAATTAAGGATATAAGGGATGTTAAACTAATAGCCTTTAACAACAAGTAACATTGCTTTTCGTTTTCAAACATTTCAAGAATATTGACTTTGAAAAATATTGTCAAGGTTGTTAATTTTTTTTGTAAAAATAGTTTATATATAAAAAAAATTGTTTGAAACAATAAAACTGAATCTTAATACTTGTCAAAATAAAAAAATTAATCACAATTTTTTTTTGTACAGTTTTAGACCCATCTATAATTAATCACAAATACTTAATTGATGAACAAATAACTTCCAAATTACACCCATCTATAATTTAAAAACAAACACTTTTTAATTAGTAACCATTTTATTAATCATCACAGTTCCAAATACGTCTCTTTCTGTCATTATTAATGAATCTGTTTGAAGAAAAATAAACTATCTGATTAAATTAGTCATTATTAAATCACTTTTATTCTAACAAATCTGGGGCTTAATACAATAAATCTAAGGTTTCAATTGCATATTTTGGTGTGTCATTCCTCCGAATTTTTTATTAATAGGAAATAATATTTTTTTTCTCTCAATGAATCGGAATCAGATAAATCAATGAGAATCAGCTGAATTAGATCAGAAATTTTTTTTTAACAAAATTAATTTGTTGAATAACATTAAATAATTATGTAAAACACTTAACTTTTTGTAGAATATTTGTTTAGAAATTAGTGCAATAGATATTTCTTTAATTAAATGAATGTAAAGAAAAATTAAACTTTTAATTGAAACGACAAAAAAAAAGTTAAACTAGAACTTAATAGATATATATTATAAAAGGTAAAAAAAATAGTCAACCTCTAGAAATTTCTTTCATTTTTAGGTCTTTTATGGTAGTCTTTATAATATCATAAAAAATAGTAAGAAAATTTCAAAATATAAAAATTAGTACTCAACAAGTTCAATATATAACCAATTTATTGAGCTTTTCGAATATGAAATTTGTATGATATTTCGGCCGAAGTGGTACCGAAATACAATATTCTAAAAAGTATTTTTTAAAATTCAGAATATAGCAGTTCCTCCCTCTGACTATAGTTTATAAAATCCAGCCCAACAACAACCAAATAAAAAAAAAAAAAGGACTCATATAAAATCCGGATATTCTTTGCTTTGCTGCTTTTGTCATGGTTAAAGTTCTTATGTAAAGTTTTTTTATTTTTAACGGACTCATATATAACATATTTGATATTTGGGTTCTGGTCACATTTTATCCTAGAAAACATGAGCTAATTAATCCTGGTGCAAAGCTTCTAGATAGGTTGAACATCTGGGGAATGGAATTTTTTTTATAAACCATAATTTAAAAAAATATTTTTACGAAACCAACATGATTATTTTTTATTTACAAAAATCATAAGAATCGAAATACTATTTCGGTCAGTTATTATTTTTTGGGACCGGACCGAAATGGCATTTCGGTCCGGTCTCTTTTTAGATTTTCTGTGGCGGCTCATATGAAAACTTATGAAACTAGTACTATAGAAAATCCAAAAAGAAAATCAGACCGAAATACCATTTCGCTCTGGAATAAAAAAAAAATAACGGACCGAAATGTCTCAAAAAGTAATCATGTTGTGTCGTAAAAAAAAAAAATTAATTATAATTTATAAAAAAAATTCTGGGGAAGGAGAGCGTTGGAGTTTATGGTGTTTGGCTGTTTGGGCGGTGGCGTCCATAAATTATTTCTTAATTCTTTAGGTGTGAGCAGACGCACGTCATAGACTCATAGTTCATGACGTTTTGCTTATAATTAAATTTCTTTAATTTAATTTTAAATATTAATTTAATTTAATTTTAGTTTTTTTATTAATAAAAAAGTCAGCGCGTTATATTACATATTATTTGGAACACATATATAATTCTATTCTAACAGCGCGTTATAGCATCTGCATCCCTGAAACTATTAGAGTTCCTAATCTGATGTGGCAGTTGCTAAATCAGTTTCAGAGATATAGATGAATTTCTTATTTAGCAACTTTGCTCAATAATTTCTTATTAAAAAAACAGTTTATAAACTTTGACGTGGCAAAACGATTGCCCTGTATTCGTTAAAATTAGTCTAATTTATTGCTGATGTGGCTTATCAATTTAATTTACTGATGATGTGACTTATTAGAAACTCTAAAATTTAGTTTCAGGAATATAAATATTTATAAACTCCAGAGTCTATAATTTTTTAAAACAGTTAACAGTTATTTAGAAACTCTAAGAATGCTCTTATATCACGTTTACGTAAAACTTGCGTGTATATTCGGGGTTGATTTATTTGGTCTTAATAGTACTAATTGTCCCTTCATCTCTCTTTGTAATCACTCAGTTCAATTATCAAAGATTTCATCATATCTTGCCGAATGAATGATTTGTGGTCAAAATCTCATCTTTAAAAGTACTTGGACTTGAGTTGTCCCACCTCAGACAAATTAAACACTGTTCATTAATCCACACACTGTCATTTCAATGTTCTTTTCATTAGTGAGAACTTTTCTTTTTTTTTTTTACGTTGAATTTATCTTCAGTGTCACCTCAGAGTTCATCTCTGCGCACGTTTGACTATTATATTTTGGAAAGTTCATTTTCAAAGTTCAAATAAGTTGATTTGAACCTTCTGTCATAATCTTCATATTATAATGTGCTTGGAAATCAAATTTTACATTTTTTGAAACTTTCTTATTATTTTTTTAGAATTTTTGAAAAGATGGTGTTTTACTTCCCGCTCATATCTCTATTTCCAAAGTTCAAATAGTCGATCCGAACTTCTCAACATGATCTTCATACTAAAAATTCTCTGTTTCCAAAATTTTTACTATTTTTTTATGAATTTTATAAATTCTCTGTTTTTCGGATTTTTTTTATTTTTTATTATGAAAAACAATGATTTAAAAAATTCATAAAAAATAGTAAAAAAATTTCAAAAATTATAAAATTTGGTCTCCAAGCACATTTTAATACGGAGAACATGTTGAGCACTTCATATCGACTATTTGAACTTTGAAAATTACAAAAACCAATTGGTAGTACTAAGATCTTGGTCATACCACTTTGTTTTTAGCCAACCTATATTTATATATAGAGTAAAGCTAGGGTGTGATGTGCTCACCAGAATGGTTGGTGAGCACACCTCCAAAAGTCTATCGGATTGGCTTCAAATGACAAATCAAAACCGTTGAAATCCATCTACTTCATGAGTGATGCATGTACATGCAAATTTTTGAAAGTTTCAAATTCATTTAGTACAAGATCAAGCGGTCAAAAAAATAATGAAAAATGAATACATAAAACAACTTATAAAATAACTTAATAAAGGTTCATTTTTTTTACCACTTGACATTGTACTAAATGAATTCGAAATTTTCAAAAATTTGCATGTACATGCATCATTCATGAAATAGATGGATTTCAACAGTTTGAATTTATCGTTTGAAACCAATCCGATAGACTTTTAGAGGTATGCTCACCAGCCCCTCTTGGTGAGCACATCACACCCTAGCTTTGCTCATATATATATAGAGTTCGGCTAATGTCATAATGTTATAATTTCATACTAAGTTATAACGAGTCAGTTTTTGTGATTTCAAAGTCCAAATATTTTTGTATTATTGCTTTGCTGAATTTTTTATTATTTTTGTATTTAATGAAAAGTTGTGATTTAAAAAAAATCTGAAAAATTAGTAAAAAATTCCAAAAAATATAAAATTTGATATGGAAAACATGTTGGAAGGTTCAAATCGACTATTTGAACTTTGAAAATGAAAATATGAGCGGAAAGTAAAACGCTCTCTTTAATTTTCAAAGCAAGTTAGCCCATCTATATATATATTATATACATGTAAACATTTTACTCATTGTTTTTATATTAAATTGTTATTTTTAAACAAATATTGTACATGTAAAACTTTCTTTTAACATTTCTTCATTCCGTTTAACCCTTTTATATTTGCAATTCTCAGGATGTGTCGGATACAGACAAGGAAGAAAGCATAGAGAAAAAGGTGCTAAGCATTTTCAATAATAAATTTTGTATTTTGTATCATTTAAAATTTTCAATTTTTAAAAAATTATAATAATAGTCTCCTCATAAAATAAATTACGTGATATATTTTTTTTAATAAAAAAGATGAAGGTCTAATTTAGCATTTTATTTAATGTTCATATATAAACGAGTACATCTGAATTTCAATTCATAACCTCTCACACGGAAGGGTGTTACTTTGAGCGCAACATAGGTCTGATGGACTTTGAACCTACTTTTGAGTCCGATGGACACCGGAGCCGTCCAATTCGATTTAAATAAAGCGCATCGAACGGCTCCGGTGTCCATCGAACCCAAAATAGATCCAAAATCCATCACAACACTTTTCTCGTTATCTTTTGCTCCGAGATTAAATATTGATTCTTAAAATTACATAAATTTAAAGTGCATCGAACGGCTCCGGTGTCCATCGAACCTAAAATAAATCCAAAGTCCATCAAACCTACGGTTTTCTCATTATCTTTTGCTCCTAGATTAAATATTAATTCTTAAAATTAGATAATATTTATTCATCCAATTTCTCATTCTCAATTTTTTTGATTCCGCTCAGATATAAACTTTGAAAAGTGACGTTCAGCCTGGCACTGTAGCTAATAGCTAGCTCGTATCATTACATTTCACAAAATTTATAGTTTGTACTTCATATATATTAATTAGATTTGATTCTACTTGGACTGGCCTTCTATTGATGAATAGTTTAATTCCATAGTCGGCTATAATTTAGGAGTGATTAATGAGCGAGCATGGGCGAGTTGGGTATACTCATGCTCGGCTCATTAACTTAATGAGCGAGTTGTTAATGAACGAGTTAGAGCGAGTTGGGTATGCTCATGCTCGTCTCATTAGCTTAATGAGTGAGTTGTTAATGAGCATGTTGATAATGAGCATGTTGCCGAGTTGTTTAAAATACATCATTCAAAAACTAATTTTCATTTTATATAATTTAACAAATTGTCATAATCCAACCTAATTAAACAGTACATAATTTAATAAAAAATTATCCATAAACAAATTTAACAAAATCAAACAACTATCTTTTTGTCATTCTCACGGCCCTACATGTCACATATTCAAAGCTATCTCCTTGTCACATACCTACAAATTAGCATTATCAAAACAATAATAAAAATGTAGAATTTAGAAATATACTAATTCCGAACTGTACAAATCCAGAACGGTGTATTAATGATCAAATTTTGGGTTATATTTTGAGACTAGTGTATTGATGAGTATGTTCCGAAACCAAAGAAAATTAAGGAATAGTGCATTGAATGAGAATTGTAACTCTACTTGTTTTAGAAAAATTTACAAATTTTTAATATTATTTTTCTGAATATACTAACAGCTATTAGAGAAGTGAATTAGATGTGGCAGGATTTATGTAACTCAGTTCTTAATGAGCGAGTTATGAGCAAGTTGAGGTATGCTCATGCTCGGCTCATTAAGTAAATGAGCGAATTGTTAATGAGTATTTAACGAACAAGTTATGAGCGAGTTACGAATTATGAGCAATTTACTCACCTCTAGACTATATGTTTAAAACAAAACCACTTGTTCCCCATCAAACCTTTGATTCCTTGATATATCCTTCTTTTAATTTCTCTCTTGAAGTCTGAATAGAGTGGGGCTATCGAAGGATCTAGAATTCTAGATACTGTGCCAAACTGGATTTTGCATCTTTAATCCTTTCTCAAAGCACTTTTTTCTTATTTGACCTTGTAAATTAGTCTTCCTTACTTTTTGTTAGTGTAATTTGGGACCCACCAAGACAGGACCATTGCAATTTGGTCTTTTATAATTGTCCTCTGTTGGTACTTTTTCGGTTATTTGGTGCCTGGACCACCCAAATCACATATATTATAATTGTAAAAACATTTTAAAATGATAAATAATAAACTATCTTAATTTGTTTTTTTCTTGGTTAAGAAATTCTCTTTCCCAACCCCGACCAGTAACTGTTCTGTGATGGTGAACTTTCACTCAGCTATACTTACCAGAATTGGCTCACAGCAGCTATTTGTATTTACAAATACTAACATCTGCTTTCAAAATTATGTGCATCTAATTAAAAAGCAAATATAGGTGCATATCTTATCTTGGAGTTGTTATGTTGTTAGTTAGTCATATTTATTAACTTGATTTCTTTTGAAAGGCACTGTTTGTCTACTTACCCAATCAGGTTCTGACACATGTATTTCCCAATTAAGAAAAGGAAGTTCCTTGTTTTGACAAAGAAAGGACTACACAAGTTTCTGATTGACATTTCTTTAAGGTGCTTTCCTATCAAGAATTTATCATACCGGTACCAGACCAAATTAATTGATCAACTTGTAATATCAAAAGGTGTATAAGATATGATTTACAATTACCTGTTTATAATTGGTAGAGGTTAGGATAGTGCACAAGTAGATGCTGGATTGAGACCTGACCGGTATGGTATTATATGATATTGCATTCTAATGTGGAATGTGGACATAATTAATTTTTTAGAATGTCTATTCAAAGGTATATTTTATTTCTTTAAGTTGGATAAAGTCTATTCATAGGGAACCTTCATTTCATCAACTTGTGTGTCTTTTTTTCCTTTTGGGAAGGTACCATTCTTTCCTCAAAACCACAGGTTTTTCTTTCCCCCTTTCTAGCTATAAGATTCGACTAGCCCATTTAATAGAAGTACTTTCCTTCAGCCATAACTGTTCTAAGCAAAGCAGCAGTGATAGCCCATGAAACAACATAAAGCAAAGCTCTCTGAGGTAGGTCCAGAACCAATATCTTTTTTTCTTTTCTTTTTTATAAATAAAGAGTCAATTAGTTTACACAGTTCCTATTAATTATATGTATGTTTGACATGGATGATGGCTTGTTCATTACTTATTTTCTGTTCTTTCTATTCTTTTTGAACTAAGAAGCCCTTTTGGCCATCCATTGTTATGAAGAAATGGTTGAACATCAGACCAAAGTTGCATGCTTTCAGTGAAGATGAGATTGAATCCGACACTGATAGTGATGATGGTATTGTCAAAATCATTCAAGTTCTTTATTTCTTATGTTTTCAATATGTATTCTAGCTTTTCATTTTTTTTTTTTCTCTAAGATGCAAGTGATAGGACAGAGCATCCCTTCTTTGATGTAGTCCAGAGAAGTGGTATTTCTTTCATCTTCTTTTTCTTTTTATTTGATCAACTCTTTGTACTTTGTTTTAATTTTGGAGTTTATATGTGTTTTGAGTTGAATACAATGCAGTTAAAACTTCATTTTTCTAGGATTTAATTGACCAATCTCAATTCATATATTCCTTGTCTTTATTCAATGTCAAATTTCTCTTAGGTATTGAACCAAAACCTTCTTCGGCGAGGCTCCGGAGAAGAAAATCAGAAACTTTGCGAGTTAGTTATATAACTAAAAAGGATGTCAGGTTTGTCTCCTTAAAAGATCTTGAATGAATTTTATTAGTCTTTAAAAAAATAATACTCTTTTGACTGCTGTCTGGCTTCTTCGAGTTTGTTCCGGCACAGTACCTAAATTTTTGGTATGCTATAAAATTTCCATTTTTGGAATTCCTTCTTTCCATATTTTTTTTTTCCAAAAAAAATTAGTATTTTTTATGGTTTCATGGTCAAATTACCAGTAAGACTTGGCCACTACATTAAGAGAAAGGGAAGAATGTATAATAAGTTTGCAGAGTAGGCTATAGACTATTCTGCATTACATATTTGCAATAATGAATTTTGTAATTCTATCTTTCTTTACTTAGGTTGATGATTGGAACATATAACGTCGCGGGTAAAACACCATTAAGCGAAATTGACCTTAGTGAATGGCTTTGCATGGAAGAACCAGCAGACATGTACATTCTGGGGTGAGTAAATGCTTTGCTCTTGACAAAAGAAAAAAAAAAACAAAGAAAAATCCTTTGCCTCTCCTATGTCACTAATTGTGTAATCAATTAACCTTTGATCAAAGAAAACAAGGCATAATTGACCTTAAACATCAAGTTCAAATGACAAAAGAAACAGGAACAAAACCTACTGGAACTGGTACATAACCTAGGTGTCACCTTACTTTGTTGGTTACAGGTGTATATAGGCACAGACTTCTATTGATATTTTGTTACTCTTGCTTGTAATTATATATCTCCGGATTAGCACACATTTAGTGCTTTCTAAGGTACTTATATTTACTTCTCTAGTCTGCCTCAATTATGAAAAATATTGTAACTGCATGCAGGTTCCAAGAAGTTGTCCCTTTAAACGCCTCAAATGTGCTAGGGGCAGAGGATAGAAGGCCAATTCTCAAATGGGAATCTCTTATTCGTTCAACACTCAACAAATCTCACCAACTAAGATCGATTTACAAGAGTTATAGCGCCCCTCCTTCCCCGCCTCTTTCCCCTTCACCCTCTAACAACATAGAAACAAGTACAAAAAGTGAGCACAAATGGCACTTAAATGACTTGTTAGACTGGCCTGAGTACTCACTTGAAAAACCAGTACAACCCAAGGTGACTGGTACCAAACTGAGACGAGTCTCAACAAGTGTTAATTTATCACTAAAGGGTGGACTGAAAAGGGTGTACCATAGCTCGGGAAACCTCGGCATGTTATGGTCTGAGCAAGAGGAAAAAATAGACATGTTTAATTCTATTGATGATCTTTCTGACAAGGTGTCAGATGAGGGGGTGAATGCGGTGGAAAAAAGTGAAAAAGGAGGCATCGAAAGAGAGATGAAAAAATCGTGTAGCAAATTTGTGAGGATTGTCAGTAAGCAGATGGTGGGGATATATATTTCGGTTTGGGTTTGTCGAAGGCTGAGGCGGCATGTGAATAATCTGG
This sequence comes from Carex parvula, assembly GCA_025461045.1. Taxonomy (NCBI): domain Eukaryota; kingdom Viridiplantae; phylum Streptophyta; class Magnoliopsida; order Poales; family Cyperaceae; genus Carex; species Carex parvula. The sequence continues at coordinate 1,168,015 of JAJGRW010001393.1, read as the reverse complement.
AGGTGGTGCCGGTCGGAGTTGGACTTATGGGATATATGGGCAACAAGGTAACATATTCTTTCCCCAAATATCCTTAATTTGGGCCCTTAAAAATGAAATTCTGTCAATATTCCCCCATAAATTATCGGTCATGTACCAGTTGCGGCATTATTAAGTAAGAAAAATCATCCCTGCAAAAGGTTGTTTCCTATTTTGAATAATTAATACATCCCTTTGTTGCTCTGCATTGGAAAACTAGAACTATCATGTATATATAGTTTACAATTCCATGACAGGAATTCCCCATTTCTTACTTCATGACCAGTACAAAATGTTCATTAAGAGTATCAATCAATATTGATTTCATTCAACCTTATACCTGGAGCAGGGCTCAGTATCCATCAGCATGTCTTTGTTCCAGACCCGATTATGTTTTGTTTGCTCTCACCTCACTTCAGGCCATAAGGATGGGTCCCAGCAAAGAAGAAACTCTGATGTGTACGAGATTTTACAACGTACCCATTTCTCTTCTTTACTAGATCTAGAGGAACCTCAATTGATCCCTTCCCATGAGTAAGTCACCTCTATTATTTTAAACAATGCTGATCATTAATTTTTTTTATCAAATGCAGAAAATAAATGCTTTATTCATTATATGTCAATGATAATGGTGAGATCACAATGCAGTTCCAGTATCCACAGTAATAATGAATCAATGACACAATATTAATAATAATTATTCAAAATATATTACCATGCAACTTTGGGTGTTAAATGTAATATCTGTGGTTCACTTTGAACAGTCGTATTTTTTGGTTTGGAGATTTGAATTATCGGTTAGAGATGCCAGATTCTCTCGTTAGAGATCATATTTCAACGAGAAAGTGGGATCAGCTCTTGGAATTTGATCAGGTAATTCCATACTATGAATCCATCTGATCACTTCTAATTATTTGTGAATATGTCAATTAATTAAGAATGATTTGTTAAATACTACTGATAAAAGCTAAGGAAAGAACTGACGAGCGGAAACACATTTGATGGATGGAAGGAAGGGAAAATTGATTTCCCACCTACATACAAGTTCGAACCCAACTCCGATACCTATGTCGGCGAAGTGCCCAGGGAAGGCGAAAAAAGGAGGACCCCTGCATGGTACACTCTGTTTCTCTGCTTTTAAAAAAAAATGTACCGCTTTTATGATACCAATATAATACCACACTAGTATTTAGGGTTGTAAATGAGCCGAGTTTGAGCGAGTTACCTCCAACTCGAACAGCTTATTAAATAAATGAGCGAGTCAACTCGAGTTGGATAGTAATAACGAGTTGTAGAACCAACTCGAACCCAGCTCGTTATCAACTCGAGTTGGCTCACAACTCGTTTATAACTCATTTAACCAGTTAATTATATACTGCTAGTAAAAGAATTTATTAATTTTTCATACAGCAATAGTACATAAACACCAATAATTTTTCATACAACAACTTCGTACACAAGCACCAGCAATTTTTCATACAGCAGCTTAACAAAAACAATTTCTGAGATTTATTGTGACCAATGTTATGTAACTCGAGTTATAAATGAGAGAGTTGGGGAAAGCTCAAACTCAGCTCATTTATTAAACGAGTCAGCTAACTCGAGTTGGAACTGACTCGAGTTGTAAATGAACGAGTTAAAGCGAGCTGTAAATGAGCGAGTTATGAGTTTGAGCAATTTTGCCTAGCCCTACTAGTATTGCTATCTGTGCTGGTTTTGATACTTCTCAAGTTTTTCATCACTGTATCTATTTGTTATCCTTTTCATTTTTGGGAGCTAATATTTAGTCATTATGTTGAATTAATTCAGGTGTGACAGGATACTTTGGTTAGGGAAGGGAATTAGGCAGCTTTCTTATTGGAGCTCTGATTTGAAGCTCTCAGATCATAGACCCGTTAGTGCTCTTTTTTCAGTTGAGGTGGAGGTGCTTGATCAGAGGAAACTTGAAAGAGTTTTGAATTTCACAAGCGCAGGATTCTCCCCTTGAAATTAAATCAATTTATAAGAATGTGAAATGTGAAATGGATTCATGTATAATAGGACAATTTTTTGCCAAGGGTTATAAAATGTACTGAAGAAAAAATTAATTAAAATCTTAAATTAAGACAAATACATTTAATAAAAGATTACATAATTAATTCGTATATTGAATTAGATATATTTCAAATATTGATTAAAATTTATTAATAACATATAAAATATTTTTCAGTCATAAGGTTACATTTGACAACCACTATTAGAAAACATAATGTTGTATGGTAAAAAAAAAAAAAAAATTCTTTTGCGCTATCCATAAAATTCTTAAAGAAAATACTTGATGATTGGATATATCTTAAAATTTCTAAAACTCATAGTTATGAAGTATCATAATTGATTCCTAATAAGTATCATAGACTCATAGGGCCCGTTTGGCAAGAGTGGAATAGAGAAATAGAGTGAAAAATATGTTCTATTCCTGCTGAACAAGAGAAGAAGTGAGTAGAATTAGAGAATTAGGAATAGTGAAATTGGGTTAAGAAATATAAAATTTGGTCTCCAAATACATTTTAATATTGAGATCAAGTTGAGCGGTTCGAATAGACTGTTTGAATTTTGAAAACGAAAATAAGAATGTGAAGACATAATTAGAGAAAAAAATAATTAAACATTTAACCCTACTATTAACTTTATTCCATAATTTTCAATTTAGAAAATCTATAAAGTTCAATTGTAGTTAAAATAATTGCATTTTGTACTTATGTAATGATTATATATTGACCGTTATAACGGTGCCATCACTCTGGATTTCAATAGAAAAATGAAGGTGTAACGATTATCAACCGTTATAACAATTAAAAATTGTTGCACTCCTTGTGAATTCTAGCACACATTGTGTATCTAGCATTTTAATATCTTATTTTTATAGGTAACAGTTATTTAACCGTGATAATGGCCGACATTTTTATTAATATCCAAAGTTTAATAGAAATTAATTAATATACCCAGGTTCGCTGGGAATTAATAAAAATACCCCTACCTTTCATTGACTAAATAGGGTATCAGTCATTTTCTGACCGGTAGGAGTATTTTTATTAATTCCCAGCGAACCTGGGTATATTAATTAATTTCTATTAAACTTTGGATATTAATAAAAATGTCGGTGATAATGGTGTAGTGTTTGTATAACGAATAATTAATTAAATTTCAAAATCTAATGACTAGTTTTGGTTTCATTGACTAGAAATTGATCTGTTATTGTTATTCCCAGGGCACCATAATCATTATAACTTGTGTGAACATTTATAGGTTAACATATAATTGTTATAAGTTATAGAAAATGTTGAACATATTATTTTTGGTAATCCTGACGACATTTCTCAAATTAAATTAAAAACATAAAAAATTTTGGACATGTAATCAGTGCTATAAATGAGTTTTATGTCAAATTTCATGTAATTTTATCTTATTTTATATTTTAATCAAAAGTCATGCAAAATTTCAAATTATTTGATCAAATTTAAATCAAATTACATAAAATTTTACAAGCATGTTATGCACTAAATTATCTAAGCTCGAATATAATAATTAAATTTGAAGACCACGTCAGATATTAACTCCCATAATTGCTTGGAAATTTTTTATTGGTAGTAATTAATAGAAAAGAAGAGAGACAAATTGTAAGATTACAATAATATTTATATTGGTAGTAAGATCGGTAGAATTTCTACCGATCTTAACTTTTTTTTTTAATCTAATGTATAGATGGAGAGATTCTTATATTTGATTTCTAGTAAAATATGAAAAGTTCCAAAAAATAATGAAATGTTTTTGATATATCTAAGATACTTTATCTATTTTTGAAAAAAATATTTTACTAGAAAAATTTCAAAAAAAAAAAACAAAACCGGCTTAAATCGGTAGAATATCTTACTACCAATATAAATATTACTATAATCTTACCATTTATCTCTTTATTTTCTATTAATTACTACCAATAAAAATTTCCTAATCGCTTGCCTACGGCCTTCGTCAAAAAAAAACTTTAAAGCTCTGGTGAATTTCTTCTTGTATATGTAGCGGGTTAAAAATAACTATAAAATGACCCACTAAATTTTTGACTCGTTTAGAACTCGATGCATGAAATCCGAAATTGACAAAGTCGACCAGAACTGGAATCCAGCTTACAGTTTTTTTGCTAGTAGTAAGGCCGATGAGTTCAATTACGACCCGTTTCTTCTCTCTCTCTGGCTCGATACTCTCTCCCTCCTCTCTAAGCCTCAAACCTCAATCAGGTTCTCTTTCTATCTTTCCTCCCTTTCCACGTTTATTGTTTAGTAGTTCTCTCTCATTTACTTGTCAGAATTTGGGATTAGGGGGAAAGGGGTGGAATGAAAGGCGGAAAGAGGAAATTATTTTACTAAATTAGACAATGAAAATAGGAGGAATGTAAATTCAATCGCTAGATGATTACAGATGATTTTTGCAATTTGTAGATTTTCAATATTGGCTTATTTCCTTGGTTTTGTAGAAAAATACAAGTTATTTGGTCAGTCTAAGGGTCTTCGTTCAAATTCAGCTCAACCAATCAAAGCAGTAATGGAACTCAACAGAAACCTGTATCCGCAAATAGAACCATACAGTTCAGGCTTCTTAAAGGTGTCAGATATCCATACGATATACTGGGAGCAGTCTGGGAAGCCAGATGGCCATGTCAGTATGCTTCATTTTTTTATGCCATTTTTGTTTACTAGATTCTACTAGACACATTGATATTCTCTAGTTCCAGTATTTATGGCTTTCTAGGTACTAGAATTTATATTCTGTTGGTGTTAGCTTGAAATTTCAGTTATGGATCAGAGTTCAGCATTTTACTGTTTCGGTACCAAGTCAGTTAGCTATCATTGTGCATTTATTTACATAAATAAAACATCATGCAAAAATCAAATAGAACCAGATTAGGGTTTGTTTTCTTTAATTTTTGTGATATGAAGCTTTTTTTACCCTTTCCAACTATAATTTAGAAGTGATGTTTGTTGGCAGCCGGTGGTGTTTTTGCATGGTGGTCCAGGAGCTGGTACATCACCCGGTAACAGAAAATTCTTTGATCCCACCTTCTACCGTATCATTTTGTTCGATCAGGTGTGCTCCCTCATTTATTACTTGTATTCCTCTATTATACTTGATTCTTCAATTCACTTGAGATACACAGAGAACAGTAGTAGTATATTTCTAATCCTGATAGTTGTGATGCTAGATGCTACATATTTGATAGTTTCTATATGCTTATTTTGTTATATCAATGATTAAAGCCTAAATAAGCCTTGACTATTATATCTTTAGCTTTTACGTTTCACAAACCCTTAAATAGTTTTTAATATTTGCTGCGCACACAAAAATACCTCAGAGAGGAGCAGGTAAAAGCACACCTCATGCATGCTTAGAGCAAAATACAACATGGGACTTGGTGGAGGATATAGAGAAGCTTAGGAAGCATCTCGAGATCCCAGAGTGGCAGGTGTCACATTTTCTCCATTCCTTTTTGGTGTCTATTTCATAATTTTTTATACACAATGACATTTTCTGAGGAATGTAATATGAATATATAGGTGTTTGGCGGCTCATGGGGAAGCACCTTAGCCCTTGCCTATAGTCAGTCTCATCCTGACAAGGTTACTGTGATATTTAATTGCACTTTAATTGAACATTTTTGTTGATAGGAATATGCTGTTTTCATGGAGTTAATTTTGTTATGCTATGTATTAGGTCACTGGTCTCGTTCTTAGAGGCATTTTCATGCTCAGAAAGAAGGAGCTTGACTGGTTCTATCAGGGTGGTGCTTCTGCTATCTATCCTGATGGTAACTGTCCTTTTACTGTACTTAAATGCTTTCTTCTGAATGAACTATAGACTGTTGGAATTTATTCTTTTATGTAAAAATTATGAAATTCAGCATGGGAGATGTTTAGGGATTTCATTCCAGAGGACGAAAGGGATGATTTCATTGTTGCCTATCACAAGAGGCTAACATCTCCTGACATAAGTGTCCAGGTACACTACAATTGACTCATCACATTGATATGTTGATTTACATTGTTACTTGTCAATTTTGCTTTATTAATTTCTAGGTACAACTCATGTAGGTAGCAGCAGCTAAAATATGGACAAAATGGGAGATGATGACAGCACAACTTGTACAAAATAAAGACAACATCTTGAGAGGAGAAGATGACAAATTTTCTCTCGTAAGCATATCATTGTAATTATCTGTTTATTTGGGGCTTATTATTACTGAGATGTCTTAATTGAGACTAACAATACCATAATAATAATTTTTTTTTTTGGTTTCAGGCATTTGCAAGAATAGAAAACCATTATTTTTTGAACAAGGGTTTTCTACCTACTGATTCTTACCTCTTGGAAAATGTGGATAAGATTCGTCATATTAAAGCAGTTATTGTACAGGTTCTCAATAATTTCTATATCAACATATGGCACTTGTTGAAGAAAATAACAATTAGTTAGATTTATTTTCTCTTAAATATAATCTAAATCTAGGCGACTTTGGCAGGGGAGATATGATGTATGTTGCCCAATGATGTCCGCTTGGGATCTTCATAAAGCTTGGCCTGAGGCCGAACTCAATGTATGTTTCATCATATATATATATTTTTTTTTTCTGTTTTGTTTTTGGTCTAAGTCTTCTGGTTGAATTAGATTCTCTTTTGGGTTTGCTAAATTTTCTTAACTGGTACATGACTAAGCCTCATTATTATTGCTATTTAATATATTTTTAATGGAGTACAGATAATCCAAGATGCGGGCCACTCAGCCAATGAAGTTGGCACAAGTGCTGAGCTAGTGGCAGCTAATGAGAAGTTTAAGCACCTCATACTAAATGGAGGTGCATGATGGCCCATATTTACCAAACTTTCAAGGGTTTGTTGAAATAAATTTTGGAAACTTGCTCACTGTGAGGTAGTTGTGGTCTCTGAGTGGTGTTTTCAACTTGTGTTGTTGTTGTTGCTGGAGTCAGATATGTATGCTTGAGTTTCTTCAGAAATATGCATTATCTGGTTAAGATGGTAACACATGATATGTTCTTTAGTTTTCTTCTTCATTAGTCAATGTTGGTGGCGAGACTAGAACTATTCATCTATTGGTACAATCGAAGCAAGACACATCATGCATACTCAAAGAATCAAATGGATATAGAACTAATGACAGCACAATAAACCTATCACCACAACACAACGCGACTTCTGGCTTTTCAGTGTGAGACATAATTTTTCATGATTTATTAAGTTGGAGCTATGCTTAGATAAATTTAAGCAAGGTCAGCTGCACAGCAATGCAGTACCATATGATTTGCACAATTGAATTTGATAATGATGTTAACAGACAAAGTCGGATACTGGTTTAGAATTAGAAACATTCACTCATCAATCCTCACATTGCATGGCTTTCTTTATGTTATGCAATGTGCACGAGACGAGATTCGTCACTGCCTCGATCGTCTCTGCTGTTAAGTTTGCCGTAGGCGAAGGGTTTGCCAGAATTTGGAATCCAATGGTGAGTAGTGACCCACCTTCCATGCCTCCTTTTTCATCCTTGTTCCTAGTCGTAATCACTATAGGTTTCGATTCGAGTCCATCTGGTAGAATTGCAAAACCAGAGGCTAGAACTGGCACACTGCTTGAATCGCATCCGGTCATTACAGATTGCAGGCTGTCAGCTTCCACTTGGGCAAAAGCTATCGCCGACTCGTATGAATTTGTACTGCTATCTTGTAAGATGAGTTTGTTGGATTTATCCCGGGATTTCGAGGCCTGCAACTCAGGCCAAGAGATCACATAACTTATTATTGGTTAAGAACAACACTTGATGACTTGAGTATCAGCTACAACAGATACAAACTAAGCTGTACTGGTTGTATATACTGTCATTGAACTTTATTTTAGGGAAACCTTAAAAAGAAAAAAGAAAAAAAAAGCTTACATGAACTGTTGCGCAATTACCACGATCCTGACCCTTGGCTAAGCTCACAATTGTTTGTGTAGGCCCTCCTGAGAGCATGATATCCCACTGAAATTTTTATTACAAAAAGGATACAAACCATCAGCAATGCAAAGTTATCTTATGTTTTTCTTTAAAGTTACTTGATATTTGTGTGAAAAAACATACATGACATCTTCTTGATTCGTCTCTCAGAAATTCAAATAAAGTGAGTGGAGAGATGGGCAAAGCAGTCGACAAAACAGCGCAGGCAATCAACCCTTGAGGCTCTCCTAGTTCATTTATGTTTTTACGAGACATGAATCGAATCTCCTCAGTTCCCTTCAACAACTTTTGCCACGAGCGGTGGTGGTAACTAGAAACACAACTAAAAAAACCTGTAGTCAGCCTGTCTGCTAGCTTCAACATGCTCTTTCTTCCTGCTAGTGTAGATATCCCTATCAAATGAATGAATAAATAAGTAAATGAGAACAATAAGAAGCAATCAAGCTTTAAATTTTCTAATAAGCAAATCGTATTTGTAGCAAGACCTCAAGGCATCATGTCTGCCCATCTAGACTTCAAACTATCATATATTCCCTGTACATAGCCTGAGAGAGCAAGAAACCATCTATTGGCCTCCATTAATTCTTCAAAAGATGTCCAAACAAAAAACCTTTCTTTTGTAAATATTGTATTAAATGGAGGAGAATTATCACCGTTAGAGTCCTTGGTTGGAACATTGGTGGCCATGCAAAAGACAATACGCTCGCATTGTTGTTGAAGAGTAGCCATCCAATGCCTGGCACCAAATGCTTGGCCACCGAGAACAACCGATCGGTACATGGCTGGAATTGTGCTCTTCTGCCATTCTGTATGCTCTACCCATGTAACCTATAATGTCACAAAATGTAATTGTAATTGAAGTTCACTTTCATATACAATTAAACGTTTAATCAATCCCTCCCTGACCTAACCCCCACACTTATTTCGACTTACCTTGCAGTGGCCATTAGCCTGGTCCTCTATAATGCAGCCAGAGGGATTCTTCCTGCACTTGACAAGTGAAGTATCAATGCTTTGTTCGATTTTATCGACGGACACATCTAAGATGGCCCACTTCTCTGCGCTTAGCTTCTTGCTATACCTAATGAAGTACAACTCCCTTGTTGGTACTAGTGGTGTTAGCATTTGTAGCTCTGCAAACATCTAAGTTATACCATATTCGCAATCAGTATCAGTAAGTTACAATTTATTGTGAATTATAGCATGTATTTGCTGATGTTTTGGATCAAATAAGAGTACCAATTGAACGATTCCATCTTTGGTTTCAGAGTCACCAGCATGGATAACATCCAGATTGATTGCCTTGGCAACCATACTTGGGAGTAGTGACTTCCATTGTTTCTGCACCGGTATAAGGACTATGTTAGGCACTTTACTGACATATCAATTATGGAAAAACATAATTTAACTATTAGAAAATTCAAACAAACAAATATCGAGGACCATATGAAATTAAACCCAATCATAATAGTACCACATCCAAGAAAGATTGCACAAGGTGATTCATTTCAAGAAACACTACTCCACTCTCCCTTGATGCCTCAACAGCTTTCCAGAGCAAGCAATCTTTGCGAGTGCCTCTGGCGAATTCGCGCAGATATTCATCATAATTTAGTATGTCCCTCCCTGTTTCGATGCTTCGAACCCAGAGTGGTTCTCCAGAGGAAGCCATTTTAATGAGCTCATCCATTGCTGTTTCAGCAATCTCTAAGATTCTAGACTTATCAAGACCAAAGAGTCCCTTATAATTCTCTGGGGCCCCACTAGTCTTGTTGTTTGATACCATAGAGCATGAGGAACTCGGGGAGGCAGTTCCTTCGGCTGTTTTTCCCTGAATTCCTCTCAACTTCTCTATCTGTAAATTTGGACACAGAATAGTTTGGATTTGATTCATATAATATGTTTGTTCAATTTATGAACTAATTTACCAACTAGACTGCTGCATTCAGTTGATAAAACCAAAGTAACAGTAAAAGTCGATCTCAGGAAGATCGCAAGATAGCACTGACTGTTGCATTCTTCTGAGGTATGAAATGGAATATTAGATATCCTAAGATAAGATAATGTCATTTATTGTGCAAACCTCAGCTCTTAGGCTGACGTTCTCAATCCGCAGCTGCTGCTCCTCTGTGGTAACCCCACCATCCTTGCTTGTAGTTGCAAGACCACAACTGGGGCAACAGGCCTTATTGATTGCCTCCCTCATGGCTCGGTTCTCCTCCCGCAGCTTATCCAGCTCAGATTTGAGTAGTGAGTTTTCATGCCTCTCTTGAATTGCCTAATGATATAATCAGTCATCAGTTTTAATTAGAGTATTATGTCATTTGAACAAAACATGGAAAACAAGTGTATATTTTACCTTTTTGTTTATTTGAGGAAAAGATTATATCATACCTTGATCTGTGTACGTCGGTTTTGAAACCAAAACTTGACTTGGCGGGCAGAAAGGCCCAACTGCCTGCTCAGTTGCTGTCTCTGCTTCTCATCAGGGTGTGGTGATTCTTTGAACAATCTATTCATGCAGAATTTAAAGAATAAGATAACATATTTACTATTTAACTACCTTGTAATGACAATCATAAGCAGTGTAGAAAAGAAAAGCAAGCAGACCGATATTATACTGACAATAACAAGGATAATCAAATGTTAAATTTTTAACATACAAATATTGCAAAATTCATGAACACAAGTAAAAAAATATAAGCATCCTAAAAAGATGTAATTACCATCAAAATCATGCAAGACACCATCAAGGAACTATAATATACTCGCATTAAATTAAAATTCAGGCTAAAACCACAAGAAATTATATGATTTTGTCTTTTCATCAAATTTATAGTAATTTGAGCTGGTTTGTATAATGTTGTGTATTCAGTGGTCAATAGGCTCTCCAACCCTATTTTAGCTTTGCAAAAGTCACATGCTCAAAAACGAAATGCAAATATCACACTTACGCTTCCATGACCCTTATCTGCTCAGCGGTGTGTCTATGGTAGTTCTTTTTCCTTTTCTTTTTGTTACCACCATCAGTTGCATCCTCGTCACCGGATCCATTTGCCACCTCAGCTTCATCAGACTGATATCTGGGCCCGGTGTTCTCACTGCTTATCTCCGCCGGCTCCCCTTCATACCCACCACCTCCTGTCCCCTCATCCCCTGCTTCCAGCTCCTCTCTTGGCTTTGGTGCATTCCGGAACACACCCGCCTTTTGATTTGTAAAAGAGTTAATAGCTTGGAAACCATACGAATCTAACTACTAGTCATTGTATGCAAAGACTTATTGTTACATTAGATAATGCCATCCCTTTATTTCTAGATTTTATTATATGAAACCAGAGTGGTAATTTTTGTTCTTAATATATATATATATATGCTGGTCTACTTTTCTGATAATGTCGTTAGAATGCCAATTATATTTAGGGAAACTTCATATCTGCACCTATAGTCCATTTTCTCATATCAGGCACTTGATGTAATAACTTATAAGATTGAAATTTTATTTCAAGGCACCAAATCATTAAGAAAATAGGAGAAGTTATAAGACTAACAAATGAAAGAAGCAACAATAAATTTACGTTGAAATTAACCCAGCCAACTTTTGCAATGAAAATAATTAAGCTGTCATGTACATATACTAAATGCTTTACAGTATCCACATGCACAATATTACAACTTTTTTATCATCTAAAATATGTTTAATTTATATTTTCATAATTAAAAAAATGATATTCAACTTACAAGAGAAAGAGAGAGAGCTGGGGATGCAAAGAAGTCCTTGGTTTGTGGATCATTGGCAGCCATGCCTAAATGAGAGAACTGTATCATAAAGGATGATTGATGTACATTAAATATTAGATCAGAAAAAGAAAGGGAGAAGGTAGAAACATGGAGGTAAGGTGATATAAAGAGGAAAAAACAAGAGATATTATTCAGAGTAAAAGGGAGTTAATAGCAAAAGGACTGTTAGGATTGAATGTTAGTTATGACTCTAGCTAATAGCCCTGTATTGCTTGACTTTCACCTGTACTGGTAATGGACACCAAATTCCACTTCATACTTTGCAGATACTGTTTCATCCCTCTTCCATATCTTTCCTGCTTGACAAGCCAATATTTTGATGATCCTGTACTTTTGAATCATCTCCAAAAATCCTAACTGGTGGTTCAACTTAAATTTTAAGAGTCTCGATAGGAAAATAAACCTTAATTTTGTACCGTAAATACGGTGCTGGAGTATAAAGGCCACATTTGGATTAAAAAAAAATATACAAGATTTATTTTATGTCTAGTACTCTTAATATGGATAAATTTTATGTAATTACATATCGGAATCACATAGATTTATCAACCCCATCAAAATCCCCTCACGAACTCGGTTACTTGGAGTTTACAAAAATGTTGTTGATCATAGGTCAAAACTAATCAGGCAATCTAAAATTAACTTTCATACGTGAAACTTCGACAGGCAGCATCATGCGATAGTACTGGTTTTGCTATCGTAATTCTATACATCTTGTAAAAGAAATAATAACTTAAGAAGTACCTATTCAGTCGCTCTTTCGAACAGAGAATGAGGCGAGGAGCAGACAACAATGACGAAAGAATTTTATGTTCCTATTGTGGCAGTAGTTAGATCGATCCTAGGCGATCATCACAAGAAATGTTAATAGAGTTCATCTAAATATATATGATTATGAGGTATTTGGTAATGTTGGATATGCCTTAACATTTAGCATTTAACACATGCGACAAAAGAAAAATATTTGCTAAACTGCCATTCTCACAAGATTAGCACACATCATTGAAAGCACACTGGACAAAGTTACCAGTTCTGGTAAAAAGCAGTAAGAAACTGTCATGAATTTTGTTTTCCTTCAATGTTTTCTCTTTCTGGTGGCAATGTCTGTTGTCCAGATGGCAACATAACGGCTGTGTTGGTGGTGAAAAAGGACAAGGCTTCAAAAACTTCCATCAAAATTCTTAGAAAGATAATTGAATAGTACATCAAATTTAATTTGCAAAAATGTACACGCAAGTGGTAAATTAAGACCTAAGTCCAATCCCTCAAACTTTATTTTTTTTTTTTTTTGGAAACAGAAGCAAAGGAGTGAACAAAGCGAATTCATATCCAGTGCAATACTGTAATAGGGAATCTTTTACAATTACTTGATCTGGACCGTTCTTTTTAACTTTGCACGAATCTGAAAGCCCAATAATACTGCCCCCTCAGTCAGCCCGAATCCCAAACCGGCTGAGAGTTAATCTCAAACCGTAAATAGCTAATTGTAAAAGGGAATCTTTTACGGTACCGTCGAGGATATGGATCCGAACAAAGCATAAGGTTGTGTATAATAAATAAAAAGGTTTGATGGCTTCCAATGTAAATTTCCCTTAATTGTAATAAACGTTACTGTACAAGAAAATAAAATTATAATATTTGTGTAGAATTTTCAGTTACATAGCCATAGCTGCCAATTATAGGTACTTCCAAATCCAATCTGAGGAAGGTCTGAAAGGTAGTTGGGTGGGATAAAATCTGGTGAAGGATGGAATAATAATTCATGCCTAGTCTGATGAAGTTAATGGACATATCTAAAGGGGCCTCATAATTGCAAGCATCCTTGTTTTCTCTCAGTAAATGAGTTTCACGCCTTACGTTATTATTTATCAAAACATAAGAGATAGGCTATCATACCTTGCGTTATTGTTTTACTTTCTGCTCATATTTTTATTTTTAAAGTTCAAACAGTCGATCTGAACATCTCAACATGATATTCATATTGATATGTGGTTGTTGACCAAATTTTATATTTTTTGAAAATTTTTTACTATTTTTTTAGAATTTTTGAAAATCACAGCTTTTCATTAAATAAAATAATAATAATAAATTCTAAAAAACACTGATTTTCAAAAATTCTAAAAAAATAGTAAAAAATTTCCAAAAAATTTAAAAGTTGGTCTCCAAGCACATTTCAATATGAAGATCGTGTTGAGAAATTCGGATTGACTATTTGAATTTTGAAGTCAGGGAGGCCTAACACTAACATTTATCTTTCTTTTTTACCCGCTATCTCGTCGTACATTGCACAATTAATGGGATTGCAGTGTTGATATACAGCTTCTTCTACACTGACTTCCTAGATATCAAATTGAAGCCATGAATGCATTGGTACTTAGTGAAGATGACTTGGAAAAGCATTCCAGCACATGTGAACAATTTTTCATTGTCTGGCAAGAACATTAAGGGCAAAGTAATCACAGTACCTAGCTCAAATTCAGATCCTCCCCAGTACTCCCCGGTACCGTAATAAAGAATCTTTTAGAATTAGTAGATATGGACCGTCCTTTTTAACTTGGCACCAATCTCAAAGCCAAATAATACTGCCCCTGTCCTAGCCTGAATTTCAAAACGGCTAGGAGTTAATCCCAAACCGTAAAGTGAGGAGAATCTTTTACGGTACCTCTTTTTCTCTTTAATGTTATTTTACTGCATATTCTGACGTGTGGGGTCTTGATTTTGGCTCTTTAATAGCTCCATGGGTGCATCAATGGTAAAAAAAAAAAATGAAAATAAACTACTATCTACATTGTAGAACATCCACAGTCTGATTAACATTTGAATTCTTTTGCATTGTAACAGTAATTAAGGTCTAAAGAAACAAATAACTTTTTTTTCACCAGCTTTTCTTCAATTCTCAGAGTACAGTGCATCTGCCCTTTTGTTCCGTCGCATTCTCTGATTGATTGTATGAAAAGTTCAGTACATCAATCCCATACTGCAAAGTTGGCCAAAAGAAACACAAACAAAATGAGTCACAACTAAAAAGGGTAAAAGAAACAAAAATATAATTCCTCTCAACATTCCTACAGTTGCTTCACTAAACACAACCCAAAACTGTTCATCTTTGAAGACCACTTAGTGGTAACCGGTAGTTCCCAATCAATCTTTACATAAGTATTCTCCATATCAGTCATTCAATACTTTGGAAGATTCTACAGATGGCAAGTTACCTATTTGTCCTTATAATAAATAAATTCTGAGACGAAAAATAGGAAACCAATGAAACTCCTCAATAACTGAAAACAAACCTCTTTGCCATGAAACCTGATCCACTTGAGAATTTCTCAAAGAAATTTGTTGTATATAATTCAATACCTTGTTTCTCATCCTTTGGCTCCAGGCATCATTTCTGATTGGTCGAGGCTCGAGAGTGGGTACTCCAGATGAAGCCTGGGGATTCTGTCTGTTACTAATCAACGGCTGTCGAGCCCCATCTCTTTGCCTCCCAATTATGTACTCTTCATCATCTTCATCCTCATCAAATGGTTGATTTGATGATCGCACTGCCAGAGCTAGCATGAAAGCTATTGCCTACAAATATTTTATAATAGAAGTACATATTTGATTTAAAAAAAAGGCAGTATATACATACACACACACACACACACACACATATATATATAGAGTTGGGCTATGGTACTTCGCAAAGTAAAACGAGTGTTTTACTTCACGTCTATATCTAGGGGTGTTCATTGGGTCCGGTTTAGTCGGTTTTGAACCGAATTAGTTTGGACTAAACAGTTCGGTTTTTTCGGTTTAATGGTTCGGTTCGGTTTGCTTTTAAAACCGAATTATAATTTCGGTTCGATTCTGTTTGAAAAATTTGAAAACCGAAATAACCGAACTGACCGAAATTTTATATATTATGAATTTGGTCCGGACCGCCCCGATTTATTTCTTAATACCCCTATTTTATTTCTTAATCAATTGCTTTAAATACTTCGGTTTATTTCTTAATATCCCGGTTTATTTCTTAATATCCCGATTTATTTCTTAATATCCCAATTTATTTCTTAATACCTCGGTTTATTTCTTAATATACTTTGGTTTATTATAAATCAATTGCTTTAAATAAAAAAATTAATATTTTTCGGTTTGAACCCGAACAAACCGAAATAAAATTTTAGTTCGGTTCGGTTTTATTTTTGAAACCGAATTATAACTTTGGTTTGCCTAGTTCGGTTCGGTTTCAACCGAACCGAACTGATGAACACCCCTATCTATATCTTCAATTTGAAACTTCAAAACGTCGATCCGAACCGTTCAAGTTGATCTCCATATCAAATTGTGCTTAGGAGACCAAATTTTACATTTTTTGGAAATTGTTTACTATTTTTTTAGAATTTTTGAAAATCGCAAGTTTTTAAAAAAATCCTGGACCATCAAAAACAACAATTTTAAAAATTCTAAAGAAATAGTAAAAAATTTCCAAAAATATAAAATTTGGTCTCCAAGCACAATTTAATATGGAGATCAATTTGAACAGTTCGGATCGACATTTTAAACTTTGAAATCGCAGAATATGAGTGTGAAGTAAAACATTCGCTTTACTTAGCGAAGCACCGTAGCCCAACTCTCTCTCTCTCTCTCTCTCTATATGTGTGTGTGGGTGTGTGGGTGTGGGGGATGTACCTTGCTTCTTAAAAAAAATTCAATTTTAAAAAATAGTACCTCCAAAACAACAGCGCCAAGTGCAACCCACTTAGCAATCTTCCAGTGTTTCCTCAAAAAGTTATAAATTATTTCAAAATTCCCTGTTTTGTCTGCAGGAATCACCTATCAAGTGCATAAGATACAATTAAATTCCCAACAGGGTTACAAGAAAATTTAATAAATTATAAACCAAAAAAAATCTATTAAACCAGAAAAAATTGAAAAATGTTTACATCTTTCCAGTTGTGGTCCAAGAAGATAAATGCTACTGCAGCGAGCTCAGCAACTATCAACACTATAATCAAGAAGGAATACTTTTATTTGATATTAAGGAAAATTATGCCAGTAAAGAAAATAACATCTCAAAAGTTGTAGATACAATTCTTTTTGTATTTCACGTACATGAGATGTAAATGAGGTAGTGTCGCATAGCTAACAAAGTAACAATAGGATACTTCATGTTTGCTAAGCACAAGTCAATGATAAGTCTTACTCACACCATAAAGCCTAAATAAACACCTAAACGGGAAAACAAAAATGGAAAACTTTGTGATTGAACCAGAGCAATACTGGTACTGGTACTGGTACTGGTACTGGATAGGCTGACAGTTGTGTCTAAATATCAAACAAATACAACAAATAAAGAAAAGGATGTGTTTATAGAGGGTAACAATAAGGATACAAAAGACAAGCAGCATCCATTCCTTGTTACTGCTCCAATGCACCCAAAGCAAGACATAATTAACAGTAGAAGTCCAATTCCTATAAAAGCATATATAAACCTGCAGAAAATAAACAAATAAAATACAAGAATCTTACATAAGCAAAAAATTCTTAAAACTGGATCTTCTACCAGCCAGTTCCTGGTCTGCTGTACCTTATTGAAACTGTTTATTACTATTTTCTTTTGGTAAGATGAATTTTATAAATCAGTCAATTCAAAAAAGAAAATTAATGACATGGTAATTGTATCATACGAACATCCCAAATAAGAATTTCATAACTAGCAATAAAAAATAAGAGATCACACGTACCATGCTTTCTCAAGCTCCTTGAGAATATCGTTTGATACAAAAAAAAGTAAAGGATGAGAAACTAAGTCAGAATTAGTATCAGAAGAAAGCTTTATCCATTTCACTAGTATATAAGTTCCGTAGCCAATCATGCCCAATCCAAGTATCCCAAGCACGAGATTGAGAAGCTTCAACAAGAAATCAAATAGCACTCGGAAAACCATGGCTGTTTAAATTAAGAACTGAAATGCCGAGTACAGGATTTATGGATATTCAAACAGAAATCAGAGAAACGGAAGCAATTAGGATCGGAATTTATCAGAATGAGACAGGTTCGAGAACCAATACCAAGAATTCTTCGTGGGAGGGAAATTGGTATACAATTGGGTATTGTTTGAGATCTTTTAACAATAACAAAGCAAAACTTGCGGGCAAAAAAAAAAAAAAACTATAACAAATTCAACTAGTAATTGATCAATGTTGGATAATTGGTAAGAATCGGGGATGGGAGTTACAGTGCACCAGAGGGAGATGAAGTGGTTTGGCGGATAAGTATCCTCTCCAATATTGTAAAAGATTCTCTTCATTTACGGTTTGAGATTAACTCTCAGTCGCTTTAAGATTCGGAGTAGCGCAGGGGCAGTATTATTGGACTTTGAGATTCGTGTAAATTTAAAAAGAACGGTCTAGATTCAGTAATTGTGAAAGATTCCCTATTACGGTACCGGGGAGGATCTGAATTCGTGGTTTGGCTGGATCCAAAATGATAGGTTTAGGTGCTCGCTCGCGAGTTTTCTAGACTTGCTTGATCTCCTGTAGCAAAAATTGTGCATTAGTTCGTGCGTGGATCGTTGAAGGGGGCCAGCATAAGTAACAATGAACCAGAGTACACATAGCAGTACATAAAGGATCCGAGTCGATGATTGAGCTATGGTATTCATTTTACATTTCTTAGAGTTGTGGTATTTATTAGGCTTTGATTTCTAGTATTATTAGATATTTTGTCATATACTTATTTGTTAAATACTAGTTATTTATTTATTTTGTTGCGTAGTTATATTTTATTTTGTTATTTATTTATTTTGTTCATTATATTATTATTTCGTCATACACAAACAAAATTTCAAACAAACGACATATTTAAAATATTCTAAACGTACGACATTTTTCAAATACGATACGATAAAAAATATATCAATTTAAACAATATTTGAAAGTAAAACAAATAACATATTTCAAATTTTTTTTTTAAAAATAGGGGACCGCTCCGGCATTGTGCGGGGCCCTCTGAAATGGGTCCGCACAATGCCGGTGCGGCCATGGTAAATTTCGAAATTTTCAAAATCGATGGTTTTTTGGTTTATTTTTTTTGGAGCTGTGCTATAAATAAAAATTTCGGGACTAGGGTATACATCGTGACTACAACGTGTCGTATCCAAACGTGAATAACATTTGGTTATATTAAACTATTTTCATAATTTAAGTTAGTTTATTCAAAATTCGCTATTTAATTAATATCTAACGGTCTTGATCACCCATGACTCGTGTGATCGTGTGTTATGTCGTGATGTGATTGTACTATTTTGCGTGTCGTGACTCGTGCAGTACCAATTTTCTAAAAATAATCATGTCACGCAATTAACTATTTTACATCCCTACCTATAACGGAAATAAATCTGTTCTTATTCCTTTGAAATAACACGATCCATCCAGCTGTTCAACTTCGTTGAGATTCGTATATAATAAAGTATCTTTGTTGAAATCCGCACGTGAAAAAAATTTAAATGGCCACTGCCAAGAGTTAAAAAAAATTAAATTAAATGACTGAATGAAGAATACCGGGCTCCTGTTATCTCAAAACAATAACAACAGATTTCTTTCCACCCATAACGGATGGCAATTAGTAGAGTGGAAAAAATTTGCCGTGCTGTTCTATACTGTGACTAGCACGTTGTGACTTTGGTCTCGTGATGTACTGTGTTGTGATCAAGTTAATTTTTCATGTGATGTGTCATACTGTGATCAAAATGTCAAGGGGTGGTCACGCCACGTGAGACGTGAGTCACGCCGTGCCCAAACGTGTCGTGACTCGCGTAACTATTTGATCATAATTTAGGTTAATTTATTCAAGATTCACCATTTGATCAAGATCTAACGGTTCTAATTACACGTGACTCGCATGACCATGTGTCGTGCTGTGCCGTAACTAGATCTTTCGCGTGACGTGCCGTATCAAATTTTCTAAAGATAATCATGGCACGTGAATGGTCACGGTACGAGACACAAGTCACAGCACGTAAACGACACACTTTTTGTAACGTTCCATGCTGTTCCATAACGGAGCCAGCTGCCATAGTGCCATTTTTCTACTCTAACAATTAGTTAGTTCCCATCGTAAAGTGAAAGCCAAGATGTTAATGGGCCAAGCCTGCACAAACATATAAAGAATACCTCCAATGAGAGCCCGTAAAATTATGGATCATTTGAGGCCTGGCCTATAAAATATCGGAGAACAATTGTTTTATTTGTTTCTTTCAGGGGAGATGCGTTGACCTAAAACTAGAGTGATATCAGTTGTTACGCTAATTTGAAAGCCGACAGAAGAAGTGACCAAACCAACCAAGGCACAAATACTTCTAAGATATTTTGATGAATAAACTCTTTCCAAATAAATATATTAATTGAATGAACAATAAATTAACAAGCAGTCGCTAGCAGTCACTGTCTTAACTCAAACTAATTTATAAGTTAAACGAAGGAGTTGGTTTTGTTCCCAAGTTTCTCTCTACTAACGAAAAATGGGGGAAAAAAAGTTACAAAAAATATTTTTTTAGTTTTGTTGATAAGAAAGTTTTTTTTCATCAAATTAAATGTTTCTTTAAGGAAGAAATTGTTGGAACTTGAGTTCTAAAAACTCAAAATTCCCTCTTCAATAAATTTGCTTAAAATCTCCATTTGTGATATTTGAAATTTAGAGGGTTAAATTGAATATATATTTCTTGAACTTGAATTAATAGTGAGTTATTTTTCTAATGACCACTTATTATTTTGTTAATGACTTTTACTGTTACACCTCTCCGAAATTTTTATATATAACATTTATTAAAAAAATAAACCAAAACACTCCTGTTTCTGGGTTTTTCAAATTCTACCCAGCCGCACCAATGTTCTGACACCCCCAATACTGAGGTCCGCACAATGCCCCTGCGGCCCCAGGGCTGCACAATGATTCTGCGGCCCTGTGTGTTTTTCTCTATATTAGTCCAGGAGAGTTTCTCTATATTAGTCCAGGAGAGAGAAATTCATTTCTCACAATCACCAAATCTCTTTTCTGGACAAGAGCTGATCTGTAAGTTTTTTTTGTCTTTATTTTTCAATTTTTTTTCAGTAAGTTAATAATTAATTTAATTAATTTTTATTTTAGGTTTCTTGTGTATTAGATTCAAAATGGCTCATATGGTATCAATTTATACTGGTGGTGATATTTTAATAGGCCCTAATAGGGTTTATTATTGTATCGGGCCTATTACTGTGATTCCAGAATTGCCGGGTACTGATTATGTGGGGATTACATTGATTATTTGTCAGAGTTAGGGATTGGATCAGGGTCAGTATGACCTTAATATTCATGCCAAAATTAGCATGCCCACTAGTTTAGCACAAACCTGGTTCCCACTCTTCCCAGTTCAGAATGATGGAGTCTGGCAGGTATTTTACAATCAAACCATGAATTTTCTGGTGGTGCCTACAAGATAATTGACCTATATGTGGAGGTTAACCGAGTCCGGCGTACCAACCCATTTATGAGGTTAATCCAGAGCCGTAGTCGGGTTAACTCATCTGGCTCAAGTCCGTCTCCTGTCTAAACTGACCGTCTAGTAGTCGGCCCCCTGTCAGGCCCCACTCCGGATTGACCAACTTATAATAGTCAAACCGCTACTTGGGGTCAATCTTGTGATTCAGATGAAGCCGATGAAACCGTGGATCCGGAATTAGAAGAGGCAGAGAAAAATTGGGGTGATATTGACCCTGAGGGTATGAACGATCAGAGTAACCAGGAAGATACCAGGCCTGTGCTTGGACAGAGGTTTTTCAGGATGGATCGCGAGTTTCAATGACACATTAGGGTTTCAGGAAGCAAATGCGGGTTTGTTTGGAAGGGCAGCAGAGTATGAGAATGAATTGTCGGAGGGACAAACATATGACTCTAAAGAGCAAATGAAGAGCGCAATTGCCATACTTTGCAACAAAGAGATAAAAAATACGCATAGTGACACGACCAGAATGAGATTCAAGTGCAAGGACTGTAGATGTTGCTGGTACATATTCACGAGGGCCACTGGTTACGGTACACAATGGCGTGTCTCCAAGTGCCCAACAAAACATTCTTATCACGCGGATACGACAATAATAGATCATGCACAGTTATCGACATCTATGGTCGCCGATTGTATATCGGCTCACATGAGAAACGATGTTGATTTGAGTATCCAAGCTGTTAAGATCGCTGTTGCTGAGAGATACAACTGTCAGATACCGGCGTACAATAAACTGTGGTGTGGCAGTGAGTTGGCAATTGCCTGCCAATTTGGTAGTTGGGAGGGATCATACGCTCTTATAGTTCCGTTGTTGGAGACAATCAAGAGAAAAATCCAGGTACTATATTGTTCCTTCTATTTATTAGGCATTGTAACAAAATCAACAATTGAACTTATTTTTTTTAAATTAATCACAAAAACATTGTCTGAGGTGATCTCATTTCGCACCGGTAAACCTTTTTCTTTTTTTGAAATCATGAGTTGGAGGTCAAGCCACCTAACACACTTTCAAATTCTTATGTATGTTATAGAGGATTTCCCCACTTTGTGGGTTTCGAACCCATGACCTCCAACATGGGAGCCATGTGCCTTTACCACTAGACCAAAGGCAAGTTTTCGCACCGGTAAACCTTGACCGTACAAGTATTTTCGTAGGACAGCTTAGGCATTTGGACCGTGCATAGCTGCTTTTTAACACCTCAGACCAGTCATCACCGTTGATACTTGTTTCCTGTCAAACCGGTACAAAGGTAATTGTATTATTTAATTGCTTTATTTAATTAGTTAATTTAAATTTTTTTACATTAATTTGATTGTTTTAATTGATTGATGGTTTAATATAGATAAATTGTTGATTGCAACCGGGTACGATGCAGAAAACCAGCTTCTCTCATTAGCTTTTGTACTGGTTGAGTCAGAGAGTTCTGAAGATTGTGCGTGGTTCATGCAATGGTTGCGACACAACATAATTCGCTCCAGATTCATGTGTGTCATTACTGATAGGGAAAGGGTATCAAGAACATTTTCATACAAGATGATTTGGGGTGGAACGACGAGGATGAGGATCAATACGTTCACCATCTTTGTGCTACTCACATAGCCGAGAACATTAAGAAGAACGGTTGCAGTAGGGCGGCAATCAAGTTTTTTGGGATATGTGTGGCTAAGAGGAAGATGAGAAGATACGAGCAAGGAATGCAAACAATTGGTGATGTATGTGATCGTGCTCTCAATTGGCTGGACAGTGTGGGTAAGTATTTAGATCAAGATAAGAACGAGTGTCCAAAACCATGGAAGATATTCTAAACACTTAACGGTGGTTACTGTTGAGGAATTATGACTACAAACGATTTCGAGTCACTAAATAATATTTTCAGATCATCTCGTAAGTTACCGGTGACAGCAATAACTGAAGACACATTTTACAAATGTCTCACATGGTTTGTGCAAAAGGAGGGCCAAAGCAGAATTTGAATCCATACAAGGTCAACAGTTCTCGTGTTGTGTGTATAAGATATTTTTATTTTTAGTTTTTTCTTCATCTATTTTTATTAACTTCATTTAAAAAAATTCACTTCTTCATTTTTTGTTAATTGTTCGTAGCTTATTAACAAACGGTTCGAGAGGTCCAATACTATGAAGTGCTTGGGGGTTTGGCAACTACAACGAGTTCACCTCCACACAAAAGAGAGTTCACGATGTCCTGCCTGACAATTATGGCCGGTTTACCAAGGCCAATCTCAAATACACGGTGTAATCAGGGATGATAACACTGTGGAATGCACATGCCAGAAGCCTCAATTAGACGAAATACCGTGTTCTCATGTTCTGTCCATGTGTTGTCTCCGAGGCATTGACCCTGGCAGCTTTGTAAGTCACTACTACCACATCTAGACACTAATCAACACATGGAAGAGTGAATGGCATGTGTATGAAAATCAGTTGGAATGGCCTGAACACGAGGGCACTGTCCTTGTTCCAGAAACAAAAAATGTTACTTTGGGTAGAAGACGA
Source organism: Carex parvula (assembly GCA_025461045.1). NCBI lineage: Eukaryota > Viridiplantae > Streptophyta > Magnoliopsida > Poales > Cyperaceae > Carex > Carex parvula. The sequence continues at coordinate 1,144,122 of JAJGRW010001393.1, read as the reverse complement.
CACAACAGGTTCCGCAATGGATGGGCGTACTAAATAATAGGAGAAAAGGACACCAAACCGGCCGAGATACACAGGAAAGACAGAACAGAGCTGCTCGTAATGCACGAGGTAGTTAATTTTTTTTACTATTCAATTTCAACTTTTAAAAAATTATTGAAACAATCAGATTTAACAGTCACTATTTATTTGTAAATTTGCAGGTTGAGAATCAATGGATTGGATGTTTATCTAGGAGCTAAATCAATGTTTTAATTGTATTCGTAAGAACATTGTTTATTTTAGGTTCATTAGGCGTATTTTTATTGTACTCGTGAGAACATTAGCATTATATTGTTCTATTTATGGCTTCTTTATATTGATTTTTAGATTATTATGGCTCATTTATATTTATTTTTATGGCTTCTTTATATTTGATCCGACAAACGAAAAATATTTTCAGATTAAACGACATTTAAAACAAAAACCAAAACAAATAAAACTATTTTAAAAACAAAAACCAAAACAAATGAAAAACCTTTATCATAAAAAAAAATGGGGCAGGGGCATTGTGCGGCCCCCTAACTGGGGCCGCATCGGCATTGTGCGGACTCCAGTATTTGAGGCCGCAGATCACCGGTGCAGCCTGGGTAGAAATAAAAAAACCCAGAAACAAGAGTGTTTTGGTTTATTTTTTTTTTTTGAAAAAAATGTTATAAATAAAAATTTCGGTACACCTCTTCATGGCACCTTTATAGTACGTTTCTTTTTCATTTTATAATTATCATTAATCAATATTAAATCTCTTGACTGGATCTATATAACTATATAGGTCTCCTTCTGTTTGATATGGTAGAATACTCATCCCTTTCTTATTTGGATACAACCCTCAATATTAATACAGATCCCTCCTATTTCATATGTTTGTTTGAAACTGAGAAATAAATGAAAAAGGATAAAAGTTTTCTTTAATTTACTCCCACACAAAGTATCTTGAATTTATTCTCCATTTCTATTTTATCTCAATTAATCAAATTTTAATCTATGCTGGATATTGCAGAGTTACTGTAAGTCGCTTTCATAGCGTGCTTAAGAAGTTGAGTATTTCGAATTATCTTAGTTGCAGTTACATCTTCCACAATGAGACGAATACGTTTAAAAACAGTACTTCGCATGATCCAGATACTATTGTTTTAACTTGATTTATTTTATTTTAATTAATCTACTCAACTATCCAAAATGTTATGAAAAAATTATCCCAACAGATACAGGAAAACACCAACTACAAAGCATTATAATTCTTTTTTTTTTTCTTTTGGCCAAGAAAGCATAATAATTCTGCCTATCCAAATATAATAGCATCCAATATTGAAAAGTCAAAAGGTCAAAATAAGAGACTTCGATTTTCTGTACCTTTCAAACAAAGAAAGTTTCCAGGTGAACTCGGTGCATAATTTATTCAGTACACAGAAGACAAGGATCGGTATCAATAGTTCAATACCTCTGTAAGTGCAAGCATTAAATGATGAACCGACTCAACTAAAAACTTGGAATTCTAGAACTAACGAGAACCAATGACCAAGAAAGTGAGGGAACTTCCACGGAACCGCGCCTTTTGTTCTTCTCCTTCGTGAGGAAGGAATTTCCTCCTCCATACCTCCTCTGCTTAGCTGATTTTAATTCCTGGAGAAAATTTGTTACTGTTATTTTTGCAAAGGAAACTAGGAAAGAGAGATGGCGACTATGGATAGTTTGATAGGGCTGATGAACCGAATCCAGAGAGCATGTACTGTTCTTGGCGACTTCGGTGGTAGCAGTGATCTGCCGACTCTTTGGGAATCGCTTCCTTCAATAGCTGTTGTTGGAGGCCAGGTACTCTTTTGATTTTGTTTCTCTTTTTTAAAATTTTCTCGCAGAATTAGGTGCTTAGTGGAGATGTTAAGCTTGAAAACACAAGGGTTCTTTTAAGAAGCCAACTAATTATGAAAGCCCCCCTTATGTAATTACTTGAATTTTTATATTCGTATCCTCTGCTTTTTGCTTTGGGGAAGGAGCAGAGAGGTACAAAAAAGCATGGTAGTCAAGGTCAATCATGTCACTAGAATTAATTTGATGGTTTTTGGCAAGGACATTGAAAAGGAACCACAGGATAGAGGAGGATAGAGGAGGTGATTTTAATTATCATCCCCTGTTTGTTTGCAGAGGAAATAGAAGAGACCAGGTCAATGGATCCTGGTAATAGTAAGATTACTTCTAAGGGAAATGTGTTGAGTCCATTTTAAATGTCCATCTTAGTGTCTATTTCTAGATACATCCAATGCCTAAATTCTTCTAATAAATTCACATATAAACACTTAATTAGTTATCTTTAACATTAAGTTAGTTGCTTAAAACATATAATAGTAAAAAAAAAATAACCGGATGACTATGTGTTTTCAATATTGAATTAGTTACTTCTAATAAATATATTGTTCTTATAGAATATTAGCTACTTTTATTAACATTTTTTTGTTCTGTTTTATCTATATATTCATGATTTCTAAGGCATGTCTGATGATGATATTGAAGTTCAATAATGATCATTCATGTGACTCCCGTATCATCACTCGACGTATCTTGATATCAAAAGGAATAAATGGTGTTAGAAGGACTAATTAAGTGTCTACAATAAGAATATTTTGTGCTAGTAGTAACTCGTTCAATATATTTGAAAATACAAGGTCATATTTTTCTTTATTATATGTTAGAAGAAACTAACTTTGTGTTAAGGATAACCACCTAATTGTTTACAGGTACAATATATCTATTTAATCAAACTTCAACTGGTTACATCCAAGGGTGGACGCAAGATAAACACTTAAATGATGGACTCCTCTCTCTCTACTTCAAAAGAATTGTTTACAAATTCTAAATGACTATAATGCCCCTGTTGAACTTGTACCAGACTTCCTTTTTTATAAGAGTTATAAAGAAACAGGAAAGGAAAGATTAAGAAGCATTATTTTCATTTATCTCACCTCCCTTACTTCTTCTTTGAAATAATTTATGTCAGAGCTCAGGCAAGTCGTCAGTTTTAGAAAGTGTTGTTGGGAGAGATTTCCTCCCCCGTGGTTCAGGTCTGTTCTTCCTTTATAATTTTATCTATGATATCTTTCTTGCACGAATTTTATTTAAGGAAAATATTGTAGCTCGTCTGGAGTAATTTTGTCATTGGTTTACCCACCAACAACGTCACGCTACTTGTAAACCCTATTCTATCAAGCACAAAATGAGGTGTAAATCATGTATAAATTTCTGTATGAGTGAATCGTGTATAAATCTAAATTTTTCCAAGGCACACACTTATGAACGACTGCATGGGATTGCGTGACCCGCTCTGAGTGGCGAGTGAGCTCGAGACAATATATGATATCTGTCTAACCTCATTTCGTATTAATTCTACAGGTATTGTGACGAGGAGGCCATTGGTGTTGCAGTTGCAGCAGACACAAGAACGCGAAGCAGACTATGCCGAGTTCCTTCATCTCCCAAAACGAAAATTTACAGACTTTAGTCAGATTCATTTCCTTCCTATTATATTTCATAGTCATAGCATTCGTTTCAAGGAAATTTTTTAATGTTGTCCTATTTTTGCAGATCTTGTCAGAAAGGAAATACAAGATGAAACTGATAGAATTACTGGGAAGTCGAAACAGATATCCCCTGTTCCCATTCAACTCAGCATTTATTCCCCGAATGGTATGTACTAGATTGTACTGGCCAAGTTGTTTCTTCTCTTTTTCTGTTTTCCTTGGACCTTATATTTTTTTCTCCGTTTGGGCATCAGAGACTAATTTAAGCTCAAAACCTGAACCACAAGCCCCCAAAAGCAATTCTGTAGTAGTAAGAGTTAACTGCTCGTAAACCAAAATCTGGTTAAAGTACTGACTGGATATGTTAGGTAAATAAATGAATGCATTACTAAATTAAACATTGGTATTAAGCTTGTTAGTTGTTTTTCTTAACAGTTGTGAATTTAACTCTGATTGATCTACCCGGGTTGACAAAGGTTGCTGTCGGTATGCATTTCTCTTCTTTTTTGGTTTTATATTTATTATTTTTGTTATTGCTCTTGTATTAGTATTAGAAATGCATTAAATTCAATCTACTACAGAGGGACAGCCTGATAGTATTGTTGAAGATATTGAAGATATGGTGCGCTCATATATCGAGAAGGTATATGTCATATAAGAAAATTTGTAAATAAGGAAACCTGTACTCTTTTATTTTTTGGAGAAAATGACAAGGTGGAAAATATTTTGGTACAGCCAAATTGCATTATATTGGCAATATCACCAGCCAATCAAGATATCGCTACCTCTGATGCAATCAAGATTGCGAGGGAAGTCGATCCCACAGGTATGCCAATAGAAATCTATCACCATTTATTTTCTTTGTAATAGGGCTGTATTATGTTCTTTATACATTCTAATAATGATTTTTATTATTGCACCTTTTATTTACTTTTGACAGGGGAAAGAACATTTGGAGTATTGACAAAGCTGGACCTCATGGATCAGGGGACAAATGCACTTGATGTAATTATGTTCTCATTCGTTATACCATGAAATTATTGTGTAAATACGTGTGATGACTGATAAATTTTGTAAGTAGGTCCTTGAAGGAAGAGCATATCGGCTACTACACCCTTGGGTGGGAATTGTTAACCGGTCACAAGCAGAGATAAATAGAAATGTCGATATGATTCTTGCGAGGGAGAAGGAAAGGGAATATTTTCAATATAGCCCAGACTACTCACATCTTGCTAATCGGATGGGTTCCGAATATCTTGCAAAATTACTTTCTCAGGTAAGAAGGGGGAAAATTTTAGTATCAATGTCACTTCCTATCTAACTATATTCTAATGAACTCTGGATAAGTAAAGGCCCTTGTATATTATTCGAATATATTTTGTTTCTGCTGCAGCATCTAGAGTCAGTTATTAAAGCACAGATACCAAGCATTACGTCTACCATCAATAAAAGTATTGAAGAGCTTGATAAGGAGTTGGATAGTCTGGGAAGACCTGTGGCTGTTGATGCAGGGGTATAATTCTATCTCCTTTATTTTCATATTTCTTAATTAACTTCTCTGGTTCATTTTCAATATAATTTTGTTGGTAATTTTCAGGCGAAACTATATACCATCTTGGAACTATGCCGTTTGGTTTATCGAATTTTCAAGGAGCATCTGGATGGAGGGTCAGCATTATTTTTTTTTTTCTCTTTTCTTTTGAAGTGTATTTTGTATCCGCATCCTTCTCAATCACTACAAGCTTATCAAAATTATATACTCTGATAGGCGACCTGGCGGTGATAGGATATATGGGGTGTTTGACAAGAATTTCCCAGCTGCGTTAAGTAAATTACCGTTCGATAAGCATCTATCGATACAAAATGTGAAGAGAGTGGTAGCGCAGGCTGATGGTTATCAGCCCCACTTGATTGCACCTGAGCAGGGTTACCGCCGTCTTATAGAGTCTGCTTTGGCTTACTTCCGTGGTCCTGCTGAGAAAACTGTTGATGCTGTAAGCATCTTCTTTTACTTTCACCAAACATGATGGCTAAGAGTATTACTTTCTTTTTGGTTTTTTTTCTTTTGTAATACACTAATACTTGGTACTGTGAGTAATCTCACGTATTCCAATACAGCGCATTATTATTGAATGATAAATAGTTTTGGCTGTATGTTTACAGTATAATGAAAGCATCATTTGAATATTTTTTACTTGCTCGTTGAATTGTCGGTTAGATTGCAATCTATTTTTGTATGGCCATTAGCAATTTCCTTTATGAAATTCTTAATTGTTTTTTACCCTCCAGATTCACTTCATCTTAAAGGACCTGTTGAGGATGTCTATTGGAGAGTGTCAGGTAACCTTTCTATAAAATTGAATATCATCAGTTACCTTGATTTGCAAAACTGGTGTGTAACTTGTATTTTTTTATGTTATACCAACATGGATGACAATCATGGATCTGGCATCATACTAATCATATACAAGATTCTCATGTAAGCAGCAGTGTCATGCCTGGTGCTTGATTAATGTAATTACAGATTTACGGCCAAAAGCACATTGATTTGCAACCAACTGATACTCAAAAAAGTAGTCAACGTGGTTTTCAATTTGCTTTGTAATGTTGCATAATAAATACATATTAAGCAAGCTACTTTAACTATTACAAATAGGAGCTTAAAAGGTTCCCGAGATTACAATCTGAGCTGGCAGCTGCGTGTTATGAGGCACTGGAGAGGTTTAAGGAGGATAGCAGGAAGACAACTCTAAGGCTGGTTGACATGGAAGCAGCTTATTTGACAGTGGAGTTCTTCCGGAAGCTTCCTCAGGACAGTGAGATAAGACCCAGCGGCAATGGCAAAAAAGGAGGCAATGCACCCCCCGAGCCTCAAGAAGTGGACCGGTACGGTGAAGGGCATTACAGGTATGGCTCAAAATACTTCCATACTCTTTATATTACTCATACCTTATTAGTACTAATTAAGCTAACACAGTTTGGTCCGAATAGACATCTATACTCTATACAACCTTAAATTAACATCAGGCCTTCATTTTTCAGGACAATTGCATCAAATGTGACAGCATACATATCCATGGTGTCTGACACGCTTAAAGACACGATACCAAAGGCAGTGGTCCACTGTCAGGTCAGAGAAGCCAACCGATCCCTGTTCACTAATTTCTACAACCGAATCGCCAGTAGAGCGGTACAATCTACCTGACACTTCTGTTTAGTTTCTTTCTCAGAATTATATTTGGACAATGCAGTAATTAATAGTCTGGTTCTCTTCTATAAAATGGAAAAAAGATTACTGGCTTATGTTTTACCAATTCTTTTAAACTTTTGTTTTTTACAGACAAATGACCTTGGTGAGATGTTGGATGAAGACCCGTCGCTGATGGGGAGGCGGCAAGAATTGGCAAAGAGGCTTGAATTGTACCAGAAGGCTCGTGATGAGATTAATTCTGTCTATACTCGATGAAATATCGCTGAATTTTTTTTTTTTTCCCTGTTACATTCGTTGCATTCTTATTTCTATGAGGCAGTTTGTACATATATGATCTTGCATTGTTGATTTCCATGGCAAGTAAAGATAAAGGCATCAGTTCACATTGGTATTGTAATGGAAATACGCTGATTTGATAACATGTGACAGAGCATGAGCATTGTGCTTCCCTTCTCTTCCTTGGGCGGTTAGCGATTTAATACCGCAACATAAAAGAGATTGAAAGCTACCAATGACAAATGGCAGTTCTCGGGGAAGAGTATCCTCTCTAGTATTTGCAAAAAGATTTTATGGCTTGAGATTTACTCTCATCTGCTTTGAGATTCGTACAAAGTTAAAGAACGGTTCGGATCTAATAATTCTAAAAGATTCCCTTTTACAGTACCAACGTGGATGTGAATTTGGGAATGAACTCTGCTGTTATTTCAATAAAAAAGTAGGATTCTGCTTTTTCAATTTCAATCATTCAAAATTTTTTATTCGCGTATTTCGATAAAAAACTTTTTTTATGCATGAATTTCAATGAATTTGATGGTTGGGATTGGAAAAGCAGGATCATATTTTTCCATTGGAATAACAGCAGAGTCGTATCTGTGAATTTGTACTCATTCGAGGCAGCCTATCCAATGACTCAATTCAGGAAAGATACCAAAAGTAAGGTGCAAACCGATCGGATAATATATATCTGTATACGAATTTGTATCGGATAACCGATATTCAAATATCCGTTCAAATACGAATATAGATATGATTTTAAATTTTAATTATTCTTATTCGAAAAATTAAATATGAATATCCGATATCTGAATATCAGTGCAGAGGATCCGGACTCTCCACAATCCACACACACCTAGCATCTTAAAAACTCGGATTTGATCCTCAAATTTATATAATAAAATCAAATTAATCTTTGAACTTTCATTTAAACTAACTTAATTCTTGAACTTTTAATACAAAACCAAATTAATCCATATACTTTTCAAAACATATTTAGTTAATTCTCTCATCAATTTTTTTTACTGATGTGAATTAATTTATTTGACACAGAGACTTTCATTTGACACTTACATATGAACCAATTGTAAATTAATGTTAAATTTAATTTATTTATTTTCAAACAAACTCGGCATATTCGTATATTTTGATATACTTCTTATGGTTTCGACTCTGTATATTTTCTTAGTATAAAATGATTGCAGTAATACTAAATAATTATTTTATTTTACGTTGAGCAACACATTGTATTTGTATAGCAAAAAATGTCATGGGAAATCCTCATTGTAATTATTTATATATAATAAAATATAGAGTGAGGTTATGGCACTATGCATAGTGCGGATTAGCCTGTACTATGGATTAATATTTTTGTTTTCAAAATTCTAACGGTTGATCCGAACCGTTCAACATAGTAATTTTCAATCCATCTAAAAAAATAATAAAAAAACAAATTCTACCTATCAAGTGATTTCTATTCATTAAAAAAATAATAAAAAAATTCTAAAAAAAATACAAATTTTAGTATACAAGTACATATTTATATGGAGACTATGTTAAACTGTTCGGATCGACCGTTAGAATTTTCAAACCAAAAATTTGAGTTCATAGCGCGAGCCAATATACGCTATACATAATTCTATAGCCTCAATCTAAAATATGACTCCACATAAAATTATAGCACAAAAAACTTCATGATAAATTAAAAAAATTGTTTGCACTTGATTATTATTCAGATGGGAAATTAAAATATAAATATCAAATTAATTCACATAAGCAAACAATTTGATTAGAGCACTAATCTAAATTCTTTTAAAAAGTAAAGAGATTAATTTGCCTTTTTTTTTTAAATTGAGAATTAAGTCGGTGTAAATGAAAATTTAAATCTTTTGAAAAGTTCGAGGAACCTGAATTTTCTAGAATTAAAAGAAGAGAGAGCTCGGCCTTTTCGGCCATGGATTACCTCGACGAATACGATGACGCGCGGCCGCGCTACCAGTTTCGCGGCGGCGGTGGTCGTGCCACCAGCTCGGATTCTTCCTCCGACTCCTCCGTCGTGTCCAAGACTCATCTCGCAGCCTGCTTCTTCGGTTCCCTGCTCCTCTCTGTCTGTGCGTTCTACGCTTTCCAACTCTCTTACGACATCCTTTTCTCTATTCTTCTCTGGTTCGCGCTCTCTCTCCTTCTTGCTCCATTTGCCCCCTCCTCTGCCACGGGTGGAGTCGTTTATGTCGGCGGTGGCCCTGATTTACCCGAGCCAGTCCCCTCAATCCCCATCTCTGATCCCGCTGATTCATCTAACAACAGCAACCGACGGTCCAGATCCCGGAAGCAGGTTGATAGATCCTCAGTTGAGACTGCCATTGCCAGATCTTCTAATGATCAAAGGTATCTTGAAATTTCATTATTTTGTTATGAAAATATATTTTAATGCTTCCAGTTCCATGGTAATTTGATAGTAATCTGAGTTGAACATGGATTTGTATAGTACCAAGTGACACTGGTGCTGGATCAGATCGGTGTAGCTTGAAAGCAAAATTATACCACCTTGCTAGTTTTGACTCAGTTGACTGAATTAGCTGTTAACCAATTTTCCAACAATTAGCCAAGGGAAGGAAGAAACAGGAACAGGACCTTGTGATTCTCAATTGTAATGGTTTTACTTGCCAGTAAATACAATCACTTTTCTTGAATAGTACTAACTGGAGCTTTTAACACAATACTGATAACCTCTCACACGTATGAAATTCAATTTGTGCTTTCTCTCTTATGGAATATCTATAAAATTGCTATATTATGGAAAATCAGCTTGGACCAGAAAAGATCGGAACAGAAAGCTCTAGAAGAAAAGAGAAGAGGAGAAGATGCGAAAAGGGAAAAAGAAGAAGAGAAGGATTGGACAGAGGAGGATCTGGATCTGCTAAGAAAACAGATGACTAAATATCCTGTGGCTGGAGATCCAAATCGATGGGAGAATATTGCATCTTCATTTAAAGGGAGACATGGTCTGGAAAGCGTGATCCGTACCGCTAAATTGATGCAGGAGATGAAGGCGAGAGGAGAGAACCCGTTTGAGCAGTTTTTGAAGAAAAGGAAACCTGTGGACCCTCGAGCAGAAGCAGCTAATAGTGAGTTTTTTATTTCATATTCTGGTACATAGAATTAAGTATCCTTGCCTGGTGATGTTTTGGTATATTAAATGGAAATTACACTCTGATTGGTACTAACTCTGAAGAGAGTTATTTCATTTCAATAGAAAAAAAAGTAGAGTTTGGAATTGAAATCACATGATGGGAAAATGCCACTTGCTGATGAGAACTATTAGCAAGGAGTTAGAGAAGGTCCAAAGAACATTCCTCATAAATTTTGCCACTGAAAACCTAGTTAGGATTTGATCCAAATTGAGATTTCGAGAGTTGAAATATCATAACTGATTAGAGGAGATGAATGGCAATAAAGAAGAGAAAGAAAGTAGTTACCTTGTCAGAAACCTAAACCCTAAGCCATAAATAGTCTCCGAGTCACCTCTCTCAACTAGGCAAAGGCAGAAAATTTAGGTAAAGACGAATTTTGCTTTGCAGAATGAACTCTTGCCAAGTGCCTACTCTTTACATGCAGCTTCTTGTTTGACTTTCTCCTCCTGCAAATCCCACTGATTGAGTTTGATTTGCCTGTGTGTTCCTCTTAAGATCAGGCAAGGGTAAATAGTGAAATTCCTTTTCACATTTTGAGTTGGGAAGCATCCCTTCTGATCAGGGTGTTGGACTTCTAGCATTCGAGTCTTTTAGTCATTTGTAGTGGTAGTAAATGGGCAGATTGAGTAGTTAACTACTCAAAATGGGTTCAGGTAAGTTTTGCTTTAGGTTAGTCCAGTTGCAATTAGCCATCCAGGGTGGTATATACGATGCAAATTAGACTTCTAACTAGTCTCTGTCACTTAATTTTTTTTAAAAGCAAAAAATAATAACCCAATGTGGACACCTAAATTTTCATTATGAAGACAAAAACATCTTACGTCATTCTAATTTACAAAATTCAACATTATGCCCACTATTCCTGCTTTCAAGCCCCTGATGAGACGAAATGCTAGTGTACCTGCATAGTAAAGATAAAAAGAAGCAAACACAGGCATCCATGACAGGTGCACCTCATATAAATGCAATCCCAATTCTACCTCTTCTAATGGTACAGGACCCTGGCCATAGATCCGGAATCATGTGCACTTGTCTTTGTAAACTGCTTCAGGTTGGTCCAGGTTCTGTCAACCTGAGGGTTGGAGTTTTTCAGCTCTAGTTACTTCTAGAACAAATGATCATTGGTTGAACATAAGTGCATTCCCGTAGTTTACCCTACCATCAATTTCCCGTCTCTTATGGATCAACAGTAGGAGTCTTTCTTTTTTTGCCTTTTGGTGGCAATTTTTTAAATGTCTTGATTGGCTGCATAAGAACAATGAGATGACAAGGTTCTAAATAGCGATTATAGCGACATAGCGGGGAGACAAAAAAAAAGTTATTGCGAATAGCGTAGCTATAGCGGAAGCTATCGTACATAGCATTTTTTTTCTTTTCAAAATTTATATTATGTATTTCTACTAATTATCAACATGATTAGTATTGGAGAATTGGGGTAACAATCAAATGACAACTAATCTAAATCTATATTTTTTTCAATCATGCAAATAAGAAGAAAAAAAAGGATCTACAAGGTAACATTCTTTAATATTTCATACTTCATAGTATTACAGATTATAATAGACGAAGAGCAATTAATTTTACAAGTGAAATGAAGTAAGTATATCTATTTGAACATTTTATATATTATAATAATCAAAATCAGCTTTCAATTGAAACGAACGGCAATAATATTACAAGTGAATACTAGACGAAGAGCAAGCAAAAGGAAGAATTAATATTTGAATATTTTTTAATATAGAATGAGAGACTAAATTACAAATAGGAACATAAGCACATAGCTCGGTTTAGCATACTTATCATAGCAGACTATGTAGCATCAGAAATGAGAACAAAAACCCAAGTAAATCGCAAAAAAAAAAACTCATGTAGCATAGCGATAGCAATAGCGCGTAGCAATAATAGCGGTCAGCTATTACAAGCTATAGTGGTCATAGCTGAATTAGCGCACTTTTATCTCATAGCTTAGCTTTTATGGTCCGAATAGGCTATTTAGAACACTATTGAGATCCAAACTGTAGTCTGCCTGGCCATCATGGGCCTGTGCTAGTGGGATCCATATCACCTAAGGTAATGGAATATTTCTGTTTAGATCCGGACCATCCGATCAGAATCCACACAAATATTAAAGGGACCCCGTGCATTCCACTCGGGCTGGATTGGCCCGGATTCTGATCAGACGGTCCGGATCTAAATGGAAATATTTTGTTACCTCAGAGGATATGGATTTCGTGCTAATGTGTGTTCCAGGATGTGACTCATACAGAAAACCCGGTAATGGGAGTGGTATCGTATATGGTTAAACTGATAACTGACATTCCTATTTTGGTTTTCCTAAGGTGAGGTGATGGAGTCAAAAGCAGATTTGAAGGAGGTTTGGAGTTCAGGTGATGATCTGGCACTACTTAATGCTTTAAAAGCATTTCCAAAGGATGTGCCCATGCGCTGGGAGAAAATAGCGGCGGCTGTACCAAGCAAGTCAAAAGCTGGTTGCATGAAGAGAGTCGTAGAGTTGAAGAAAGATTTCCGTAGCATGAAGGCACCCGAAACATAGTTAAAAATGATTTTACATTCATTGTTCAAGAGAACCAATAGACATAATAAGACCATTTCTATGGTGGCACACATATACAACTCTGTTATGAAACGGAAATGTCAATTAAAATTATCTTATTTGAATTTTTCTGATGTTTATTTTTTTTTTAAAGCTAAACACGACATGTCCGTAGAACTGATTTGAATATGTAACATTTCTCTGGATCCTAGTAACTCAATTTTTTAGTTTGGATCATGACTTTGTGATTAGAATTCGGACCAATCTGGTACAGGATCTCTTTAGTATTCATGTCAAAGCAGACCGGACGCTCCAGGTTTAAACTCACCGTTTGAGTTACTCCCTTTCAGAGGAGAGCTGCTTGGGTCCGACGCCCATCGGACTCAAATTTGGGTCCGATGGGTTTTGGGACTGTCCGATCCACTTTAAGATTTGTGCGCATGAATTTTAAAGCATACACAGAAGTTACGGGTGCGAATCTTAAAGCACATCGGACGGTTATTGGACCCAAATTGACCTCCCTTCACAGAAGAAAACAATAATCATACAACATACTTTTTACGAGGAAGGACTCTGGCTGCACTTACACTTTTTAACACATCCATATTTAAATAAAAGGAATTGGCATTCATTTTTGTCCAAATTCATAAGACTTTTATGAGAATGGTATAATTATAAACGTGTGTAACATGATGTAAATGTATTTCTATCAAATACATGTGATTTATATGTGTTTATAATAGTAAACTGATGTAATATATTATAAATCAGTGTTCTAAATAGCGCGCTATAGCAAATTGATGTATTACTAAATAGGTAACGTAGAACACTCGAAGTCTTTCGACGTGTTTTTTTTAGCCTTTTCCGTCATATACATGTACAGAAAATTGATGTATTACTTAAAATTATTAAAATTAGCTCAAACAAGTTATTTTAGCATATGGTTGAGAACAATTGGAGAATAATTGTGAATTTTGATTAGTTTGTTGACTTGAATAGGGAAATTGATTACACATGCTAATAGATGCATGTAATGTACTATAAATGCATTTTGTAGCAGACATGTGCAGAAACTTCTCTAGCTGATTCTTATGTCCCTTAATAACTACACTAGTAATTTAATTATCATGTTCCAAATTATTTCATGTGAAATTAGTTCTTAGTTTTTTTTTTTATTTTTTATCCAACAATCAATATATTCAATTATCATATTATAAGCAACCTTCACAAGTGGCACTGCATTTTCCTAAAAATACAATTAAATTGCAAAAATAAAATATTGCACATTACTTGAATCTCCTTTTCAACTATACAGCAATACATTATTTCATCACAATAAAAAAAATATAGAATTAGATACCACAAAAATTTCCAATTACAAGAATTTTTTAAAGTTTTATCAAAATTGAGGAGCATTGATTCATTCCGAATGCTCTGGACCTGAGGAAAAATGTGGAGTTTGAATTAGATTTTTAATCTATATCTTAGCTAAATGTGGAATTTCAATATCATTCAATATCAGTCTTTTTATATTTTTTATTACTATTAATTATTGTTTTTAATTGATTTAATTGAGAAATGGATATATTTATAATATAGTTATATTTAGATGGGAAAATAACTAATTTTTAAGTTTTGATTGGAAATATTTAATTGAAGAAGTTATGATATATATATATCTCTCTAAATTTCTCTTAAAAAAAGAAGCTAGTATCGTGTGAAATGAAAAAAAGGAGAATTTCATGTATAGCCCTCAAAAACTTCAAAATTACATATTTCTCCCTCTAAACTTCATAATATCATATTTACCCTTTTAAACTTCAATAACTCACAAATTTACTCATTTTATTACATTTTCTATTAAAACTCATTTTAAATTTGAGTAAGGCTAGGGTGTGACGTGCTCACCCAGCCTTTCTGTGAGCAGATTTTTTCAACCATCAGATCAGCTTTAAAATTCGTGCAGAATCAAGTCGCTGATGATGAAATTAAATGAAGCAGATGGGAATTCATAAAATAGCAGTCCGTAACTCCGTTACCTTCTTTCTTCTTTCTCCATTTGTCTCCCAGTAATTTTACAAAAAGAGAAGCGAGAAAGAGAAATTCGTGAGATATTGCCTCTTCCTTCCCTCCTTGTTCATTCGCACCATCATCGGCTCATCGCTGGGGCCGGCGCTGGACGCGATCCCGTCGAGAGTCTACGATGCCTTCGTTTTGCAAGATCTGAAGGTGGTGGTCGCCGAGCCGCGCCTCGTACGAGATTCTCCTTAAAGTGATGGTGTCGTCAGGCAGCGCCACGCCAGGTCAAGAGGATACACGGTCCTTCCCACTTCCCATCATCTCCTCGTGTGGTTGTTTCCTCTTTGACCTACGAGGTCAAAAGTGATGGTGTCGTTAGGCAGTGACTAATTTGGATATTTTCGTGGTGCTAGTTTGATTCATGCATTTTTTAAATAATTGGATC
Source organism: Carex parvula (assembly GCA_025461045.1). NCBI lineage: Eukaryota > Viridiplantae > Streptophyta > Magnoliopsida > Poales > Cyperaceae > Carex > Carex parvula. Next base: position 1,128,878 of record JAJGRW010001393.1, on the reverse strand, counting down.
ACGATTTTGATTCATGCATTTTTAGCTTATCAAACCTAATCAATCCCCTAATTGGTACAAAATTCCAACTAAACACAATTGACACAAAAACATCCAGGTGAATATAGCATCTAAGGGTTTTTTGCTGGGAGATATTTATTATCAAATCTACTTCTTTGGGCGATACATGGCAGTAAGGTGTTACTGTACCGATACTATGGTACCAGCCCCATTCACTTTGTACTGACATTTACATAGTGCCTATTCAATTCTTTTGGCAATACAGAGCCTTATTCTGAAAACTAAAAAAAAAAACCTTCATTTTCACCGTGAGTTGTGCTTATTTTAGAACACTGTTAAGTTCATGCATGAGATGAGCATTGCCTATTTGGATGTTGCTTTTGCGGTAATCGTAGCACAAATGTTTTGCTTTTTCTGAGATAGTTATGTATTTTCGACCTTCTTTCTTTGATTTTACATATATGGTCATGTGGTCTTTGAAATTAGTGTTTGTGAGGTTTATATGCACATAAGCACTGCCCTTGCATTTATTTGAAATATGCTTTGCTTTCTTTTCTTTTTTTTTGATATGATGCTTGCCATTCTGATAACATTCATGAACTTAATTAGATGTTAAAGGGTAACTTTATCAAGGATGATATTTCTTTTTGAGCAAGTATCTGATATTTTATTCCAGGTTCATTCAAACTGTACCAGTCCTAGCACTGCCTAGGTGGATACTTTGCATTCAATTTTGTAATCATATTGAGCTAATATTCTTTTCTCTTGTTTTTATTTAAGTTGCAAGAAATGGCAAGGCCTTGACGACATCGCTGGAAAGGGACTAGGGCAACAATAGTTGTGAAATTAAATTCGGTATTGGAGGTTTAGAAAACTAATTTAGCTTTTTCAGCTAGCACCTTCACAAAATCATGTAATTGCAGGGTGCTGAGTGCTTGTGTAAATGTTGTATAAATGTTGTTTAGGAAACTAATTCAGCTTTTTTGTGTACAAATGTAGTGGGCTAATTAAGATGTTAACTGGAGACGCTTAAGCGGGGCCTTTGTTTAATTTCCATGCGAATATAAAAAGCTATAATTACGGATGGAAAATTCAATTGATGTATTAAGTAAACTGGAACGATTCAAATATCGTTTTATAATCTATCATGTATTAAGTATGGAAATTATGTTCTTGATCAAATATGTAATATTTTCATTTCTCTGTGTACTTTGCATACTATGCATGATACTCCTTTCAAGTTATCTGTTTATTTTTGTATGCTGCATTGTTTTATTATAGTCCATTATTGGAGTCAATCTTTTGTCTTAATATAATTTTCAAAAATTATTTTTTAATATATGTTTTATTTTTAAGTACAAAACACTTTTTTTTTTCGAAAAAATCCGAGTCCGCCAATTCCAATTCCATGAAAGAACTCCCCGATTCTAATTCCAATTTGATTTTCAGAGGCATGATTTAAGGATGTTCCTGTATTATAACCAAATTGCATATCAACACAACTAATGAGAAGTAGAAATAGTCATGAACTCCTCCAGCTTTTGCACAACTTTTATTGTTTCCTTTTCCCTTTAAAAGAATCCTTCAAATTAATACACTCGATTAGAACAAACAACAAGAGGTGCTCCATTCCACACAACAACCTCCTGTAGTGTACTGAATGAGATGAAACATCAAATTTTAAACCAGCACATTAGACAAATAAAACTAGAGTCAAAAGAACGAATGATTGAAAAAAATATTACTTTCACATTTAACATATTACTTTTAGCCATCCAGATTTCTAAAACAACATTTAACATATACCAAAATATTACTATTAAAATCTCTACAAAATATAACCCAACAATTCTCCTATACCAAAATATACCTTCACATTTGACATATAACAAAATGTAACCCCAAATTTTACCTATACCAAAATATAACCACATAGTTAAATACGACCTAACCAGTCTTCAATTTCGTGCATGTTTGAGCATTGTGTCCTGTTTTCAAGTGACAATTTGAGCAAGTCCTCATCTTTTTCTCAATTGGATGTTTATGCCTTTGAGGTTTTCTCCTTCCCTTGCATTGTGATTGAGGGGGATCTCGATAGTTTATCTCTTCACAAGCTTCACCACTTTCGATAAGGTGCTTGACAGTAGGGGCTTCAACATGCTCGGTTGACTTGTCACTCCGCATACCTTTTGCAATTTCATCTAATTCATTGTACCATGCATGTTTCAAGCTTTGTACTAGCAATGGTGTACAATTCTAAGGGCCTCCAGAAATTATCAACAATCTTCATGGCTTGCATGCGAAGATATTCATATCTATAAAAATAAAACTAAAATTAATATATGATAATAATAACATAGAAATTGGAGAAATATAAGCCTAAAATGTACGGCACATATTACCTATCAGCATCAGATCGTATGGCCTCATTGGATCTCATATCAATTTGATTTTTCTTCAAACATTGATTCGCCTCTTTGGTCCACCTTGCCAACACATACCGAGGATGAAGGTGTATCCCATAATTTTGCATGACCGCTATGGAATGTGAACATAGAAGGCCTTGAAATTCAAAACCCTTGCAATTGCAACTTACGACGTTGTTGGCTTTGTTCACTCGAACCTGGTATGCACATAGTTTCCAATTAGAAGTTGTAGGATCGTGTATCCTCTTGACCTCATATAGTTCATCCTTCTCTACTTCTTGTATGTTGTACCTTGTACTTTGTCTAAAGAGATTCTTAAAAATAGAATAAATTTTTCTGGTGTAGACCCGACGCGCTTCAACTTCTATTAGATAAAAGGACCATAGTTGTGGCTGTTCTGTGGAAGATCTGAAGTCCTCTTCATCTTCTTTGGCAAAAATGCCCTCAACCATCTTAGTAAATTGTAAGACAAACTTGTAGATTGACATGTGTGAGTCAGTCCACAACTTTAAAACAGAATTAGCACTCTCACTTCGTTGGGAAGTGGACATATCAGCAAAGAAGATTAAGCAGGGACCCATCTTTTGTGGGTTGTAAACATCAAGTCCCAATGGTGGTTATCTTGTAAATTGTACTTCTCAAGTATATCCTCCCACCCCTTCTCAAACTCTTCGATGGTCAAGCTCAAATTAATGTAAGCTTGTAAGTCCTCTTCGAACCCTTTTTTATGCTGATACAATGCTCCCAGTTTGTCTCTTGCTTTCCTCATAACATGCCATTGGCAACATCTGTGCTTTGTATTTGGAAATACCTCAGCTATTGCCACTCTCATTGCCGGGTCTTGGTCAGTGATAATAGCATTCGGGTGTTTCCCATTCATTGCCTTCAAAAAGGTTCAGAATAACCATTTGAAAGTGTCTGCCCCTTTAGCCTTAATTAGCGCACAACCAAAAAATATAGATGACCAATGATGATTCACTCCAATAAAGGGACTGCAAGGCATATAATAGCGATTGGTATTGTAAGTTGTGTCAAACACTAAAACATCACCAAAAACTTGGTATGATCTCCTTGACCTCTCGTCGATCCAAAAAATATTTTTAACTGTTTGGTTATCATCAGGCTCTATTTCAAAGAAGAAGTCTGGATCTCTTTCTTGCAATGTTTTGAAGTACTCTAGTGATTTCTTAACGTCCACACCAACAAGCTTTCTATTCTCTTTAGCAATCTCATTACTCAAATACTTCTTCGAGAAAAGAACATTATGTCTACCACCCTCCTTCTCGATGATTGCCTCATAAATCTTTGCAGGAGCTACACTTTGGTTGCTCAAAATAGTAATGCACTCCTTTTGGTCATCTCTAATATGAGCATGAGACTTAAAGTATCTCTTCTTCGAAGGACTTTGGATCATCTCGTGGTTGTGCTCTTTTCTAAAAGTGTTTACCAACCATTTTCCATTTGATTGTAGACTTATGCTCATTAGTGCTTTGCAATCTGTCCTCCGAAATGAGATTGCTTTTTGAGGCGTCTTCTCACCGCCCCAACTCTCTCTTGTTTCTGACGTTTTGATAATCCTTCGTTAGAGCAAACAAATCTTTGACTAATTACTTTTTTCTCTCTTGTCTGAGAATGGTACTTTTGTGCTTTCCGAATACTAAATCCAGTTTGAACCTGTAGTTGTTGTAAAATTTGTAAGCAGCATCGATACTATCAAGCTCCATGCCAACAAAGGGCTCAAAACATTGGTCCAGCGGTTCCTTGATTTGTTCATTTTCAGGATAGAGTTCAACAAAGGGCTCAAAACATTGATCGAATTGTTCCTCGATTTGTTCAAGTTCAGGATAAGGGTCAACAAGTTGCTACTGTTCAAATCATACAAAGATACATCAAATTTTAATTTTTAATAATTATTTAAACAACATTTATAGTTTCAGAATCAGTACCAATGAAGCTTACCTTGATCTCTATATCTTCGTCTACATCTCCAGCAGGGACTAAGGACTCCTCAAACGGAATCATGCTACTTGATGGCACATCAAATGACAATTCTCGTGCAACATCCATTCTTCCTATATTATGCACAGATTTTGTTGCCAACATTCAAAGAGTGAGTAATTATAATAAGAACAATACTAAAAACCAAGCAGCAAAGAGTATGCAAATTTGAAATTTTTTATCAAGCAAATAATATTAATCTAGCAAACCTTACTGATCACAAAAACAAACAATTATAAGAAAATACTAACTGTCGTAAAAGTGATGTCAAATAAACCGGTGACACAGTACAAGCTACTAAACCCTGAGAAGGATTGTATTTGCCGATTTTTTATTGGTTCCACACAACAACGATTTTGTGTTTAGTTGGAATTTTGTACCAATTAGGGGATTGATTAGGTTTGATAAGCTAAAAATGCATGAATCAAAATCGTGATCTAATTATTTAAAAAATGCATGAATCAAACTAGCACCACGAAAATATCCAAATTAGTCACTTGTCAGCAATTTATAGGCTAATTGAAATTTGGTAGGTCAAAGAGAAAACAACCGCACGAGGAGATGATGGGAAGTAGGAAGGACCGTGTATCCTCTTGACCTGGCGTGGCGCTGCCTGACGACACCATCACTTTAAGGAGAATCTCGTACGAGGCGCGGCTCGGCGACCACCACCTTCAGATCTTGCAAAACAAATGCATCGTAGACTCTTGACGGGATCGCGTTTAGCACCGGTGTCGGGATCGCGTCCAGCACCGGTGTTGAGATCCGTCCAGCGCCGGTGTCGGGATCGCGTCCAGCGCCGGCCCCAGCGATGAGCCGATGATGGTGCGAATGAACAAGGAGGGAAGGGAGAGGCAATATCTCACGAATTTCTCTTTCTCGCTTCTCTTTTTGTAAAATTATTGGGAGACAAATGGAGAAAGAAGAAAGAAGGTAACGGAGTTACGGACTGCTATTTTATGAATTCCCATCTGCTTCATTTAATTTCATCATCAGCGACTTGATTCTGCATGAATTTTAAAGCTGATCTGATGGTTGAAAAAATCAGCTCACAGAAAGGCTGGGTGAGCACGTCACACCCTAGCCTTACTCTTTAAATTTTATAAAATATCAATTATACCCTTCCCCTTATGCTTCCCTGCTTCTCTTCCCCCGCTCACCTTCGTTAGCATATAATTAGTCCAGATAAAAACAACCAAGGGTTTGGTGCATGTGATTCCCTTAAAGGTTCGCTACACCTGCACCTGTCCTCTACCTCCCTTTCGAGCATTTTTACAAACACCTAATGCTCGTTTGTTTGTAAAGGTGAAAACTCGTTTTATAGTCCCTGTGATGTATTTTTTTTTTCTACTTGATACGATGCTTATCAACACTTTAGAAAAGTTTTGAATTACTATTTCATTGATTCATCATAGAGAGCATACATAGAGTTATATAGGCAGGGGCGGACCCAGAGTATTCCAGGAGGGCAGCTGCCTTCCTGGATTTTGAGTTTTAGTGGAGATTTATCGGTTCCGATCGACTTTGTCCCTCCTTGGAATTTTTTTTGCCCTCTCTGGACGTTTAATTTGTAATTCGAGTTAAATTTAGGATTAAAATTGAAATAAAACTATTGAATTTTTATTGGTAATTACAATTATAAGTCAGAGCATCAGAAATTACAAGTCAAAGCATTGAAAAGTATAAGTTAAAGCATTATTTTTTGTCGAGTACTCAATTGGTTAATGAATTTAAATCCGATTAGGTATTTAAATCCGATTTGATAATTTTTTGCCCTCCTGACGAAAATCCTGAATCCGCCCTGTATATAGGCTTCTCAATTATTCTAACTAAGGTTTACAAGATGAATTATTATCTAACCACAGTATAACCAGCGACTGACAATGCTGATAAATGATTCTGTTATCTAACAAACATCTTGTAAACAAACTATATTGTAGCTCTCCAGTTGTGTGAGTGAATGGACATCTCCATTGGAGTGTATATCGCCTAATAATTCTTTCCGAATACTAATCTGGAGTTATGAATGGATGTCTCAAGGTATGAAACCAAACACTCCTGAAAATGGATCCAAATCTGCTGAAATCCAAAATCATGAACAGTAATGCTGAAATTTCTGAAATTCAGAATCCAGCCGTTGAACTGTTTCGAGATACGTGTACAGAAAAACTAACTGTTTCGAGATGCGTGCACAGAAAAAGTTGAACAGCTGGATTCGGAATTTTAGAAATTCCAAGAATATTGTTCATGTATCTCGGATTTCAGCTGATTTAAATCTCCTGAAAATGGGTATGTTATTATCAAGGCATGACTAGTTTACTTTTCTTCCTTTTCAGTTGTTTTTTCTTAAACGAATTTATAATTTATAATGAATGTGAGAGTTGCAGGGAAGAGAAGAAGAGAAGGAGGGGAAGGGCGTAACTGACATTTTATAAATTTAAAATGAGTTTTAATAGAAAATATAATAAAATGGATATATTTGTGAGTTTCTGAAGTTTAGAAGGGTAAATATGATATTATGAAGTTTAGAGAGGCAAATACTTAATTTTCAAATTTTTGAGGGGTATACATGAAATTCCCCAAAAAAAATGCAAATGATGCTGCACTTTTGGCTTACGGAGTACTCGCATCTTCGAGTCCGGCTCATGCCACATTTTATAATGCTACCAAAAAAATATTTGATGGCTTAATTATTATTCTTAGCTATTAATAATTTAAATGCTTGCTGTTAATATCGACTTGATACATAATAGGAGATTTCACGACTAACTTCAACATCTTTTGTACCGTCTGCCGTATGGAACAGCTTACGTCTGGGTCTGACGCCCTTAAGTCCAATCTCTACTGTTTAATTTGCTTTAAGATATGTGTGTTGTCTCAATATCTATGTCTGTTCGCTTTAAGATTTATGCCGATCTATTGTTCGCTTTAAGATTTATGCCGATCTATTGTGTACGGATCTTAAAATCAATCAGACAATAAAGAAACTTTCAAACTCAAAATTGATTCTAATGGACGTGGGACGAAATTTGTATTTGATTTAGAAACTTTTAACTTTACGATTCTTTAATGAATGTTGAGTTAAGATAAATGCATCGTGTTTCATACATTATTCTATGATAATATTTAATTTCTGTCCGGTCAACTCCGCCTGTTCGAATGGAGACCTCCATGTTTTACACAAAAGGAGAGTTTATATGATTAAACCTTATCTTATCCACACCTTCCTTCAGAAATTAAAATTTGCTCTGCCACTTACCTGCTTTAAATTATGTAGCAGTTGTAACCCGGTAAATCTTTCATTCATTAACTACCGCTATATTACTCGCGACACACATTTCTTGTACTCAACTTTCATAGCGGCCGTTCAGTAACAAAAGAGCTTAATTCTACCGAACATCACCTCTTTTAACCTCTTTTGCGGCTAAATCTTAATTTCTGTCCGCATTTTAAGGCACATTTACCTCTGTTTTTAGCTTTCATTTATAAATAAAGACAATCAAACATCAGCTCCTTAGCTCCTTAGCGCCTTAGGTTCTTAGTTCTTAACTCTTAATCTTACCGAACGGCTCCATGAATAATCTGTTTACATGCAAACTATCATGTCTATGCTGAGGTCAATTTTGGTCCGATGTCCATCGGACTCAAAGTGAGTTCAATGAGTTCAATGACCATCCGATCTGCTTTAAAATTCGTATCCGCAACTTTTGTATCTGCTTTAAAATTCGTGCTCACAAATCTTAAAGCAGATCGGACAGTCCAGAAACCCATCGGACCCAAGCTGCTCTCGTCTATGCTAACTAGTGCAGTAGTGCTTAAACTGGCCTCCGGGTTTTTCTAAAAGAAAAAAAATAGTGCTTAAACAATTAATTAATATATCCATTTCCAATAAAAATTAATTAATATATCCAATACATAGTATTCTCCGCCCTCTTACTCTTTTCTACTCTCACTCCATCTCTCTCTTTCTCTCTCTCTTGAATGATCGTAAAAATGTCACCGACTCTCTCTCCAACTTCCTCCTCTCTCTTCGCTTCTCCAAAGGTACTTCACTATTTATCTAACTTGAGTCTGCAACTTTTTATTATTTCTTTTCGTAAAATCACCTTAATTTACTTGATTTTTTTTTTTTTATGACTGATCAATAGCTAAATAGATCGAGCCTTCGGCTCGGATCTTCCCAATTTATCTACTTCAGCTGCAAGCGGAGCTTTCCGATATGCTACGTGACAGGTGGCAATGCCTCTTCCGTTGATACTGGTAAATTTTCATTTATTTCTTTCCCAATTGTATCAAATTAATCCAGTTGAGAGAGAATTAGGTTGCGTTTGTGTAGCTTGGAGGAGATGTTATTTGATTAAGATATGCTGATTTATGTCATTCAAAATCTCATTCCTTAATTGAAGTGTATCCTGGTATGATATGCATGATATTATCTAAGATATCTGTGCCGCTCTACAGCTGTATATGTTTATTGTTTTATTATTATTTTTTTTTTTGTGTAGAACTAAAGACTGAGCTAGATGCAGTGTCTAGCTTCAGTGAGATCGTACCAGATACTGTTATCTTCGACGATTTTGATAGGTACCTCTTCTCATACTTATTTACAGTTTTCTTTTGATAATGCTGACAACTGACATGACACTTTTTGACACTATTAATTTTTATGAGATTTTAGATTCCCCCCTACAGCTGCCACTGTTAGCTCCTCCCTTCTTTTGGGCATTTGTAGCCTTCCTGACACCAAGTTCAAGGTACCAATTCACAGTTCTACCTACAATTAATACAATTCATCTTCTTTCTTTTTTATGACTTCGGATTAATGCTCACTTGTTCAAAGTTTGATTATAAACATAAATTGCTCTTTTTGATAGAGTGCTATAGAGACAGCATTGGCAGATGGTGAATGCATTGAGCTAGAAAAGCCCAGGGAACGCTTGTCTTGTTTCTCTAACAAGGTTTACTTGCCTTATATTCTGCTATTTTCTGTGCATACACAGTAGCACGCTGTTGAAAAATTAAAAAAAAATAATGTAAACTGATTAGTCTGCGGTTTCAGGCTTTGGTGAATGTTGGTGCTGATTTGGCGAAGTTGGTTCCTGGACGTGTCTCCACTGAAATTGATGCTCGCTTGGCCTATGATACCCGAGGAATTATTCACAAGGTATACATGCGATTCCTCTGTGTATTAGGGAACTTTTTTGCTTGAAACATGTGTATTAGGGAACTTATACCTGGCAACTAAATAACTAATCATACATAACATTTTAGCCTTGTTTGAGTGCTGAACATTATGCGACCAGAAGGGTAATCCAACAAAGGACCTAAGGCTAAAAACCATATATACCAAAACAAACTAACTTGAGCATAAATTGTCTAATTGTTATTACAGGTGCATGAACTATTGAAGCTGTATGATGAACACGATGTCTCAACACAGCGCCTCCTCTTCAAAATCCCTTCTACTTGGCAAGTATGACCTTTTCTGGTTTATGTTTGACAATTAGAAGCTTCTTCTTGTAGAATTAAGTTACTTTCAATGATTAAACAGATTAGTGTTGGTAGAACCCTGTTTATACTAATATTGAACCATTTCACTACTAGTGGGTGGATCCCTTTTTTTTTTTTTTCTCTTTTGTTTTCTTTGCCGGAACTGACCCTAGTCTTAAACTCTTAATCACCAATGCCCTGATACGCAGCTGAAATCGTATCCCAAGTCAATCGGTATGGTCTGTTGGTATAATTTCATGATGTAGAGTCACCTCTAAATTTTTAGATGTTCATTTAACCTAAACTATGAGCTCAAAAAAACGAAAGGCTAAATTCTTAGCCCTCCCCACAAAGAAGGGGGTGGTAGTGACCATCTTGTTGGTGACATAATTATTGTCATCGGGCTAAACCATGCTTTTATTGATTATTGAAGGGTATTGAGGCTTCTAGGCTGCTAGAGTCTGAAGGCATCCAGACACACCTCACATTTGTTTATAGGTTCTCTTACTCGTTACATTATCTTCCCATCTTTAGTGCTTACCAACTTTTCTGATTTTGTGACACGTTGGGAGTGAAATTTGTAATACAGCTTTGCACAAGCAGCAGCAGCAGCTCAGGCGGGTGCATCTGTCATCCAGATTTTTGTTGGCCGCATCAGGGTAACTGCTCTGACTCCCTTTCTGTTCATTTAGCTCGGTACACTTTGTTTTTAGTTTGGTTACCCCCATTCAACCCCATTCTGTTCATTTAGTTTGAGGAACTTCGTTTTTAGTTTAGTTTACTATGTTAAAATAGACAGAGTATTAATCTCAGTTAGAAGTCAATCTTTTGAGTAATTTGCAAATTTCATAAAATGGATTTTAAGCAAAGTTGATTTATGCAAAATCTGACTACACAGCCCTTGAATTTAGATGATTTTATTCAAATTTCCCTAACGGTTCATTACTTCATGCAATTTTATTTAACAAACTTAAAATTAACCTAGCAAAATTCTGGTTGGATCTATTCATTCAGGTCCAACAGAATTTAGGTTATTGTGGGTTCAGTCAAATTTTGCTAAACTTGGGCTTCAGAGAAAAAAATGAGACCTGCTAGGGATAATGGTAAAATTATCTTAACGGTAGGGTTGGGATCTCCTGATATGGTTATTTCGACAATCTTGACAATATATATCCAAATCAGGCTATAAGAATATCTGGAAAAAAAAAAAAGAATCATAGACATGTTGTTGGCCTTATGGATTGGTTGTGTATCAGATTTCATGTAGTTTTGAGTGTTATTTGATATATCATCACAGGGCAATAAATGTAGACCGTTGCAAATTTCAAGTCATTTGATGAATGATAAAAGTTGCATCAAATTCCATTATTTTGCATTCACACTATATGAATGTAGTATAGATCTCGTTGCAACGGTCAGGTTCCAAAATTCCAAGTTATTTTGACAATTATTAAAAAAAAATTCGTTAATCCATTGTCAGTGGATTCCACAACTTTAACAGTAAGTAATCCAATGAGTAGGTAAGTAATCATAGAAACATTGGGTGTCTCTTCCTTGAAATCACAAGAACAGTCAATTGTTTTCTCCAAATATGAACCGTTTGTGCATTTTGAAAAGATTCTTTTGTTTAAGAAAATACCATTAATATAATAGTAACACTGAGTTGCTATGCAGGATTGGGCACGCAACCACTCTGGTGATCCTGAGATAGAAGCTGCCCTCAAAAGAGGAGAGGATCCTGGAATAGCTCTGGTATGTTAATCCTTGTTATTCTTAAATAAACATCATTCTAAGGACATATTCTGGTCATGCCTCTACACACCTCAGAATATGATAATATCCCCTTACCAAATAACTAACATGAAATGTATACCCTCTATTATCGGAAATTAGCACATACATCCCCCATTTCTGTTTTTCTTTTTAAAAAGGAATTCAAATTTCCTTTCCTTTCTCCCAACAATTCTAGATAAAAGTAACAACTATGGACCTTAGTTGTGGTATCTTTTAAATCGTTTTTCTTTGGGATATGGGGTTATGATTTAGAACGGTAAATTATAGCTAATTTTCCTTCTTTTTTTGTGTGTTTTACATGATGTTTTGTTATTTTGTGAGGTATAGCGGTAGGATACATATAGATGTGGCAAACTTCAAAGTCATTTTTGGGTTCAGGTCTTTTGCATCTGAGATTCTTCGGGTCAGATAATCTTTAGTTTAAGGAACAGTTCCAATATTGGGCTCTTTGGGATCTCGGTTTCAATTGGGTCTCTGATTTGGTTTGTTCGGTTGCAAGATATGGTTGTTTTTAGATTTTTTCAGTCAAAATTGTTTTGGACTGCACATTGGCCTTTTTCTGGTTAGACAGAACATATAATTAGATTAACGGGTTTAGGTGTTAGTAATTGTTGATTTTGGGTTGGATCAGGTTTGGACCAAAAGCTTTTAATCCGTTTGGTCAGGTCATAATTTGTTTCTTGACCTCACAGAAAAATTGGTTCATTTTTGGTTAGGACAAGACAGGTACCTCTTGGGAATCTGATCTCATTTTTTTCCAGCTCTGGTACCCATAATATTTTATGATTCTATACCATTAATCATGTGAAATTCACCCTTATTGAAAATCCACATGAAAACATACTTATGTTCTTTCTTCTTCTTTTTTTTTTATGAAAAGCCCGTAGGCATCATACTTATGTTCTTGTTAAACCATAAAAATATGTCTGCAGGTTAAGAAAGCATACAACTATATTCACAAATGCAACCTAAAGACCAAAGTAATGGCTGCTGCTGTTCGCAACAAGCAGGACTTGTTTAGCCTTCTTGGGTACAATTACAATAAACTTAAATGTTTGTCTATTTACAATGATGGGTGAAGAACTTATTTGATTTACTCTCTCTTTTGTTGTCCAAATAGGATTGATTACATTATTGCCCCTCTAAAGGTACTCCAAACTATGAAGGAATCAGTGACTTCTCCCGATGAGAAGTATTCCTTTGTCAGTCAGTTGTCTCCTGCTTCAGCCAAGATGTATCAGTTGACCGATGAAGAGGTATATACTCCAATACACAATTTTGTTTAGATGATTCATATTCATTTGATCGGATGACTATGATATATTATTGATGTTTCCTATAACCAACGACAAGGATATAAAGTTTTCTTATTATCCACATTTATAGTGAATATTTCCTTACTAAAAGTAGGAACTACTCTTAAAAGCAAATTAAATAATCCCTACTCACCATTATTTTTTATGATACGGTTAAAATCAATTACTGAATTTCTTCTCTCTTAAAATGTGGTGTAGCATTGCTCCCATGTATATTATGAAATATGATTTACAATTATTACACAGAACTTATACAGTAAGACCAAGTATCAAAAGTGGGCTATTTAGACCTTATTTGACCGGTTTAAGAACCATGTTTGTTAGGTCAAGTATCTCGTTTATAATGATACCAATAAAAAGAAAATAAAAATGAAATGAAAAGCTTGTCATTCAACTTCAGATATTCTCAGTATGCATCAAGTATGTAAGTATAAAAAATAAATGCATGCCTTTCCAATGATGCAGCTGGTGAAGTGGAACCAGCTGAGTCTTGCTGCATCTATGGGGCCTGCTGCTGAGGAGCTACTTGCAGCTGGGCTGGAGGGGTATTCGACCCAATCACAGCGTCTTGAAGAGTTTTTCGGAAAGATATGGCCTCCACCTAATGTTTAAAACTTCTTGAATTCTCCTTTTACCTCTTTGAAAATGGAACAGTGACTTTTTTTTCTTTTTGCTTTGTTCTCATTTCATATCGGCATAAAATAATCCATGTTTACTTTGGCTAGAGTTCTTTAATATCTGTTCATTGTATTATCTTCATGCATCTCTTTTTTTTTTTGGGCAATTAGTAGAATTTGTGTGAACATTTTGTGAGTTCCAGTGTTTCTTGTTCGTTGTCAACTTATGCTTTTGAAGTTCCACAAAAATACTGTAACGAATGACAGTATTGATTGGTCCTCAAATATTTATTTATAGTCTAAATTATGGCCCCTCAACTATCAACGTTAGGTGCTACCTTGCTTTTCAAAACCCTTTGTTTGGTTCAATCTGCCTCAACTATCATACCTGGTTAAGTCCATTGTTTCATCACTATGTAGTGTGTGATGATGTGGCATGAGCTATCACTTGATGTTAGCTGCTCTCATTATGAGACCCATGCCATTACTATACTATGTCTTCACTTAAAACAGATAATAAGAGGCTGCTTACCTTTGGTTTGGCCTCCACACAATCTTCGGTTCACTCCATTTTGCAGCCCACAAGTCGTCTCAGGCCACCCTCCTATAATCCAAGCTATGCTTGCAGAGATGAAAATGAACCTCTTTAAAGCAACCAAACCAAAGCCAATGCCAAAAATATTCACGCAAGTGTCGTTGCTTATTTTAACCGTTTATAAATTGTTGACCATGGTGGCGATATTCAGCCTTCACAGTAAGTACTTTGTCCCAGTCTTTCTTTGATTGCTTCTTGGGATCATCACTTCTACTGGAAGTATTCAGGAATCAGGGATGTATGCAAGGTACGAGAAACTCCTGCAATGAAGCTGGAGAAATATTTGACCAATTTAGCAATTCCTTTCAGTTTTGTTAAATTTTTAGTAGGAACTAGGAACGAGAAAAAAATGTTCTTTTTCTTATTATTGGTACCTCTCATAGTAGTTTGTAGTATCTTTACAAACCTTTTAAAGTTGTAGTGCTTATTTTTTTTATTTGGACATAAAAAGATATTTGATCTTGTCAATATATTTCTAAAGAAAGGTCAAAGAAGTTCGAGAAAGATATGTGCAGTGAGACTTGTAGTTAGATATGAAGATGACTTACTTGACCAAATTTATCCAATTTTAATGTTGTGATTATCTGAAAATGCATACAAAAATCGTTAAAATTCAGACAGCAGTGGCAAATTTCAAAATTTTCAATGAACTGTACATGAGTGGTTCCATATCTTGTCATTCACGCTTCAGATATATGTACCGCATGTAAATATGTGATCACCAAATATATTGGATTTGAATTGTAAGTTTAATTTGGTTAGGACGATCTGTAGATAATAAGATCATTACCGACTAATCTTACACGATATTTACTTATTAAAAGCCTAATGATTATGTGGTTTGTAAGATAATTGAGAACCAGTGCAATATCTGACTGAGTACAATTAAATCTGAGTTGTCAGTTTTAACTTAGACAGCACTGTCAAGAGTTTCAAAAAAAAAAAGTATTAACTTGGCACGAATCTCAAAACAAACCTCCTATATCTACATATCTATAGATAGATTCTAATTTTGGATGGGTTTTGATACTGTAGACTTACAGTACTATCTACAGTGCATATGACATATTGGTCCCACTATTCAGTCCAATAACGATCCTTCTTATTTCTCTCTTTTGAACCTTCCCATTTCTCTCCTATGCAAAATATTCTACACCCTTCCCCGTTGTGCTCTTCAACGACGCTCTTTCTTTCACTCCGATTTTTTTCACTGCGATTTCTCACCGCGATTTCCTTTTTTTCTCCGCTATCACTCTTCCACTCGCTCTCGCTGTCTTGAAGAGACGCTTTTTCTCTCACTGCGATTTCTTACAAGTTTCAAGCAGGTTCTCCATTTTACTCTTTTTTACTTTTTCCCGTCTTCTTTTCTTACGATTTTACTCTCTCTGTCTTCGATTACTGTCCATACGTTGTTCATCTCTATATTGCCGTTGTTTGTGAAATTGGAAATTCCAATTGTTAAACCCTAATTGTTAAACCTCAATTATTAAACTCCAATTATCTGTCAATGGCTCAATGCAATGCCTACTGTACAACAGTCATATATTTTACTTTTGTATTTAATCTTTCTTGAACGAGGGAGAAAGTGTTCTAAATTGGGGCATTTTGGTATCAATCATATTTAAATGGAAAAGTTTTTCGTATGTATGAATTGGTGCTAGCACATGCATCAATTATATTTCACTGATCTTGCAGTTGTATAGGCGCAGATTTTTCAGGTTTTTTTTTTTTTTTTTTTTTTGTGGGGTGTTGCTTATTTTGTTAGTATTATTTTCACTGATCTTGCAGTTGTATATATAGGTGGTGTTGCTTACTTTTGTTAGTATTATATATATAGGTGGTACTGAAGCAAGACTCCTGGAACTGACCCATTTACAGCTGCTCAAAAGACAACTGTCAAAAATTTCTTCCTTGCTGGTTCTTATGTATATAGGTGGTACCAACACAAATACCCATTGCAAAATATGTCACATCAAAAAAACATTCTCATTCCAATTTCACATGCCTTGCACAGCCCATCTATTAAAAATGATGTAAATCATAATATAAGGGCAATACCCAATTTACTGTCCTTTTTTTACAATGCCTATTAAAAAACATGCTTAATTGACAAAAATTCCACTTGCATTCATTGGCATGACACAACATCAATTTTGTATCAATTTTCAAATATTCAGGTTTTCTCCTCAATAACATACTGAGAAGGCTTCAAAAAACAACAAAATAACACTCTTTCTTTCTGCGCAGTGCGGACATCGGCAAAGCAAAAGCCAAAGAAGAATAATGAAATCGTACCTGTAAAAAAATGTTTACATATTTTGTTAGTTACAAATCATATTTTGTGTTGGTACATCCAACAACAAAACACTTGCTCTCATTTTGTATAACCAAAAGACTGTGTTTGAAAGATTTGTGATAAAGGGATAACACGCTTTCATAAAACGGTTATCCCTCTTTCAAACATAGATAATAGCCTAATACTAAATGCTCTCAACTGTACAGTTTTGTTATGTTTAGATATAACTACAATGTCTTTCTATGAAGTTTTTGTAATATATGAACTTTCTGTGTAATATATAACTATAATCCCTCTAATTTCATATGTACAAAACTTTTGTATATAAACTTTCGGTGCGCTATTCTCCATCCCTCAAACAAAATTGCCGAAGCAACGCGAGGGCTTTGGCTAGTACGCATTAAATTCCAATTACTCGGCTGCGAAGTCATTGAAGCTAATTGTACTCAGGTCCCTTGGAAGTAGAGTGGAAAAAATTTGCCGTGCCGTGCCGTGACTAACACGCCGTGACTTTGGTCTCGTACCGTATCGTGACTTTGGTCTCGTGCCGTGACCAAAATGTCAAGAGGTGGTTACGGCACGCGAATGGTCACGCCACGTGAGTCACGCCACGCCTAAACGTGCCGTGAGCATACATGACTCGCGTGACTCGCGTGACTATTTAATCATAATTTAGGTTAGTTTATTCAAGATTCACCATTAAATTAATATCTAATGGTCCTAATTACACGTGACTCGCGTGACTACGTGTCGTGCCGTGACTAAATCTTTCACGTGCTGTGCCAAAGTTTCAAAAGATGAGCACGGCACGGGACACTCGAGTCACGGCATGTAACTGACATGCGTGCCGTGCCGTTCTGTGCCGTAACTGTGCCGTTCTGTGACGGAGCCGGCTCTGCCATGCCATTTTTCCCACTCTACTTGGAAGAAATTCGGATCACCCCAGGTACCTGACTCAAGCAAATTACAAATGAACGGTCCAAATTTGTTCTTTTAACTTAGCACAAATCTCAAAACAGATCCTCTATAGTTTTATTAGACACCGGAATGATTTTGACTCGACTGGTTAATCTGAACCATCCGTTAGTATTTGCTTGAGTCGGGTACCTGGGAGATTCGGATTCGATACCTTACTACAAAATATAATGCACCCGATTGGGCATTTTGTTCTTCGTTCGTCTATTCTGTAATTGTGGGATGTTTCTTCTAGTTCCCAAATCCCAACTCTCAATTGCAATAAAAAAGATATATAGGACTCTGAAATGCAAAATTATGTGACGTGTCCATTATATACTGCTCCGTTTTCATGTTTGCTGTTCTTCATCTCGTAACTTAACTTCTGAATCTAATTTAAATCAGGTGCTGCAGTTACAACCTTATTTGGCGTTACTATTATCTCAAAAAAAAAAGAACTTCCGTTTAAAATGAAGTTCGAATGCACCTGGACTATACCGGAGAGAAAAGACCATTGGCATTTTCTCAAATTGGATTCCGGGTTTCACCCTCGTTGGATTTTGTAGACCGGGTCTATTCAAAGAAAAACACAGGGGTCTTCTACTCTTCTTAGCAGGCGACTGACAGCATTTACCAAAAACCGCCATAAAGCGATCGGACGGTCAAGATGTCTCGTCTCTTAATCCAACAGTCAGAGATATGAATAGGCAATAAGAGAAAGTGATCCTTTTAAGGATTTCTTTCCTTATCGGAGAAATTAGAAGAACCTCTTTAGTTGACCGCGTTTTAACAGCAGATCAGCATTTCTGGATTTGGAGCACAGTAGTAAATGTAGATTATGAAAAAAAATAATAATAATAATAATTTTAATATGATTAATTAAATCTTTCGTTTAACAAAAAATTGTTTGGTACTTCAAAATAAGAATCTTAATATAATTCACATATTAAGTCTAAAACTAGTTCTTCATATGGACATATTATATAATAACAATAGTTTTCCATATTCTTACTATATTGCTATTCAAAAAAATTATATTGCAATATGAAAATCTTATATTCTTCCATATTCTCGATCATTTGTTTCATTTTTTTTCTGTCAACAAAAACACATTTGCTTTAAATTGCAATATATATATATATACATTGTATAACGATTTATCATTTTTCTGTTCTCAATTCAATCATCTGATACTCTTAGATTGACTATATATTATCGAAGATTCGAAATTCCAAATCTCTCACACTCTAGTATTATTTTGGTCTATGATAGACCGAGCTCATGAAGGAACAATCGCGTGATCCCTTTCCATTTAAAAGGGCTACAAGTGGCTCCATTCGTCTCGAGTCACGACAAAACACAAGGCAGAGAAGGAAGAGAATAGAAACCAGAAACAGAGCATATTTGAGACCAGCGTTAACTGAATTTCGTCGCCAGGCCATAGTGTTAGAATATCTCTTTCTTATTATACGATTAATCGTGCGCCGATACCACTAACATGCGCCTATCCAGGCTGCCGCCGGCTGTGCTACTGTGCGCCGCTTCAGTCTTCTTTTCGTTTTCTCTCTCTTTCTCTCTCTCCGCGAATACCACGGGGTATTACTACTTAGAGGTCTATTACAAGGTTCTAAGCCCACTGGGAGTGCCTCAAAAGGTGTTCAATAAGGCCCTATTTTTTGTAATCTTTTCACATTTATTGATTTGTATGCATTCCCGAAATTGTTGATATCTTTCTTTTTTTTCAATCCTGTCGATTTTTCTGAGAAGAAATCTCAAATGCTGCATTTCTAAGTGTTCATAGATTTTCTGAGACTGAAAGGGACTATGGAAAAAGAAAAGTTCTAAATTTTGTGTGTCAATTGGAGTTTATTCCGAGTTTTATTTGAAACTAAGAACGCTTGTCACAATCTACAGCTTCCTTTTCCCTTTTCTACTTGTTCATAACCTCTTCCGTCCTTGCTAGAAGGTTTATAATTTCAAAAATGATTTGTAGATTGAGACGGTTTATTCTCGCCTATATCTAAACCCCCCTTTTCAAGAAAATTGCATTGAAAATATGAATAAAACTTTCATGATGGCATTGCACTTGTTTAATAAAATTGAACTGCTTTTTTTTTTTTCCTCTATTTTTCTTTTTGTTTCTGAAAAGATTGTGACTTTTTTATGGGAACTTAAGATTGCTATTGTGTAAATTTTGTAGGTAATTACAGTTAATGGGACTATTCCAGGGCCTTTAATTAACACCACCACCAATTGGAATGCGGTCGTCAATGTATTAAATGGCTTGGACGAGCCACTCTTACTCACCTGGTAAACAATTTATCGAGCATTTATCCTTTATATAATTTTATAATTTGATGTGAAAACTTATTTTATTCGATTATCTAAGCTTCATCTGATCAAATGATAATCCCTAAACTTCCAATATGTTTGTTTAGCACCCTTCTTTCTTATGCGCGCACACGGTACGGTTATATATGTAGAATGAATAGTTCAAGCACCATCAACCTTATTTATGGTTATCCAAAAATTCATGTTTTCAATTTGAAATTGAAACACACTTAGTTTGCTAGATTGTCCATGCCTCCCTCCAAGGAAAAGAAAAAGAAAAGTTGTTTGTTGTTGTAATGCAGAATTTTGAAAGTTCTATAGTTAGAAGTTGAAAACGAGGAAAGTTTAGGTGCCACCTTGCTGCATCTTATTGTAGGGATGGATTGCAACACAGAAGGAACAGTTGGCAAGATGGAGTGCTTGGTACCAACTGCCCGATACCACCAGGCTGGAATTGGACGTACCAGTTCCAGGTCAAGGACCAGATTGGTAGCTTCTTCTACTTCCCTTCATTGGGCCTCCAACGGGCTGCTGGTGGATTCGGGCCTGTCACAGTTAACAACCGCAATACTATACCAGCGCCATTTGCCCAGCCTGACGGCGATTTCACAATTTTTATCGGAGACTGGTACACCCAGAATCACACAGTAAGTTCAGGTTTTAGAGTCTGGGATTTGGCTCTCTTTGTTTGGTATCAGATAATTTAGTAAACTGTTCATATTTTTTTTGTAGGATTTGAGAAAGCTGCTAGATGAAGGAAAAGATCTGGGGATACCTGATGGAGTTCTGATTAATGGCAAGGGACCATATAATCCCACACTGGCACCAAAGACTTTTGATCATGAAACTATAAATGTGGAATCAGGTGAGAAGTTGCATTATTGTTACTTACATTTTTGTACTATTTTGTGTCTTATTGTACTCTAGTCATGTCAGTATACATGTTGCACTATCTGCCTGGAATCAAAAGCTTAAGTTAGAAATTAAGTTATGGCACCTGAATAAATTTCAAATTTGGGTTTCAGTTTTGATTTGGATTATGGGTCAGTCAGGTTCATGATTAATGATTTTGGTTGTTCCAGAGTACAGCACTAATGACTTGAAACTTCAGTTGATCTTTTTGTAATTGTATTGGGATTTTTGTATGGGGGTTTATTTTTGGGTCGGTTCCAGATCATTTTGGTTTTTGATGGGGGTTTATATTTTGGGTAAGTTAAGGTCAGGTCTGAAATTCAGATCCATGTCCATTGGACTGGAAACCAGATTTCGAAGGCTGCATGGCACAATAGCACTAACCTAATTGTTAATTGTACACAGGAAAGACATACCGGATCCGGGTTCACAACATTGGCACCTCCACTAGTCTGAACTTTAGGATCCAAAGCCACAATCTACTACTAGTGGAAGCTGAAGGCACCTACACAATCCAACAGAACTACACCAACTTAGACATACATGTGGGTCAGTCATACTCCTTTTTAGTCACAATGGATCAAGATGCAAGCGCCGACTATTACATTGTGGCTAGTGCGAGATTTGTCAATGAGTCAGCTGAGCCAGATTGGGCTAGGGTTACTGGTGTTGCGGTTTTACATTATTCAAATTCACGAGGGGCTGCATCAGGCCCACTCCCTGACCCTCCAAATGACATTTATTATCGGTCCTATTCCATGGACCAAGCTAAAACAATCAAGTAAGTCTTTTATTTTATTGGTATATATATATATGCTTATATAAGCATATGCCCACATATGCTTATAACTCATTTTTGCGTTTCCAATGTTCAAATGGTCGATCTGACCGTTCATCTTGTTCTCCATATTAATATGTGCTTGGAGACTAAATTTTACATTTTTCTGATTTTTTTTACTATTTATTAAGCCACTTTGAAAATTGCTGATCTGGGTGAACAGTAAAAACAGTGTTTCCAAAATTCTGGACCATATGATTATCAATTTTCAAAGTGGCTTAATAAATAGTAAAAAAATTCAGAAAAATGTAAAATTTTGTCTCCAAGTACATATTAATATGGAGAACAAGATGAACGGTCGGATCGACCATTTGAACATTGAAAACGCAAAAATGCTCATTTAAGCATATGTGGGCATATGCTTATATAAGCATAATAGCCAAGCACTATATATATATATATATATATATATATATATATATATATATATTTACTTTGAAATCAAAATGATATATCTAAATAATGCTCTATATCGGGTGCACAATTTTCAGGATGAACACAAGTGCTGGTGCCGCCCGGCCGAATCCTCAGGGCTCGTTCCACTATGGTTCAATAAACATAACTCATACATACTTGATAAGAAGCGTGCCACCACTTTACATAAATGAAAAGAGGCGTTCAACACTTAATGGAATCTCGTACACACCGCCTGACACTCCTTTGAGACTAGCAGATCTACATGAGTTGGAAGGGGTTTATACACTAGACTTCCCTGCTAGGCCAAAGAATAGGCAGCCTCGGCTGGGTAGATCTGCTATTAATGCTTCTTATAAGGGGTTTATTGAGATTGTTTTTGAGAATAATGATACCACAATTCGCACCTTCCACTTGGATGGATATGCATTTTTTGTTGTTGGGTATATGATCTTGATTCTCTCTTTTTCCTTTTCATTTTAATCAATGTCATCTCTCATCATATATATTAATTCTATCTTCTGATGAAGGTATTTATGGATTTTAGGATGGACTATGGGGAGTGGTCAAAGAATAGCAGAGCTACGTACAATAAATGGGATGCTGTTTCTCGCACAACAACTCAGGTTCTAAGCCAAATATAATTTTATGACTTTAATTTACTTGATCCTCTGTATTTTGCATTTTCTGCTTTATTTACTTTGTTTTTTGTAACAATAGGTCTTTCCAGGGGCATGGACAGCAGTATTAGTGTCTCTAGACAATGTTGGATTCTGGAATCTGCGCTCAGAGAATCTCGACAAATGGTATCTAGGCGAAGAGGTTTATGTCAGAGTAGCCGACCCAGGTGGCTATAACAGAACAGAGATGATGGTGCCACATAATGTTTTGTATTGTGGTCTTCTAAGCAAACTGCAACGGTAATGTGCATCAGTAGATACCAATATGAATTATTCAGAATACCAGACTAGGATTTTAGAAAAATTAATAAGCTTGTTCCTTCCATAATTTTGTGAATTTATGTTAATGCTAATTTCCTTTTTTTCCAGGCCGCAAACGCCTCATGCAATTAAGTCAAGTACTTCGTCTCTGGGAGGAGTGATACTCAACCTAGCTACCATGTTAGTACTGGTGATGTTAGCCATTATACCTTAATAATTATGCTATATACCAAAGATAATTATCCTATTTTTGTTGGGATTGAAGTTGTATTTTAAACTGAATAGTAAGTTTGGTAGATGAAGACACTTGCTGGACATGTATTATTAACATGCATATTGCCAAAAACAAAAACAAAAGAAATTCATTTAGCAGTGCTTTGACGATATTTTATAAATTCATGACAAACTTTTTATTTTGAAGATTACCAAATCTTAAGTAGATTAATTAACAATTTAATCCACATAAAAACAATATGGTAGTTGATCTTTTTTGTAGGTTTTGAATTTGTAGAACATATTGCCTCTTTTCTGGGTTTTGATCAGTATCCAAAAAAGGATTACTTATACAAGCTTATTTCATATTTAGTATATTGTTTCACAAAAAAATTATTTTATCTGTAATTTAATTAATATCAACATAAAAAATTTAAACTATTTTTTTTTTACTTTTTAATGAAACTAATTTTCCTTTAAACTAGCATTTTTTTTAAAATAGTTTCCGTTTTTATGATATTACAAGTTATAACTAGTGTTCATTGTCTCAACCTCAAGGCTATAACATCTAGAAAAAGATATTATTAATGATGATGAAGATAAAACTTTCAACCAAAAATGATGTAAATCTAGGAGAATAAAACGGAAGCAACACTATACTAAGAGAATAAAAAGGAATATTAGCATATTTTCGTGCTCTTATTTAATTTGTCTTGTCGTTTTGCATTACACTTTAATTTAAATAATAAAAAAATTTATAAGTTTTTAAAACTTAAATGAGTAACCTCCATTCATTAAACCTTCCTATTAAATATCCAATCCAATAAGAATCAATTAATAAATTTTTTCCCTTTCCACTCTCCTCTACTTGAATAGATGATTTTGTCGTATAATTATTGAGTGAGGCTATGGTACTATACATAGCGCATATTGATTCATACTATTGATTAATATTTTATTTTTTAAATTTAAACAATTGATCTAAATAATTCAACATTTATCATCGTATGAAAATGTACTTGTAGATAAAAGATTACATTTTTTTATAATTGTTTTATTATTTTTTTAGATAGGTAGATAATCTTCTGATCTAAAGATTCTAGACAATTTAAAAATTACGATTTTCTATCTATCTAGAAAAATATGAAAAAGATTCTAAAAGATGTAAAAATTAGTTTGCAAGTACATTTTCATATAGAGTCATGTTAACTGATTTAGATCAACCGTTTTGATTTTGAAAACGTAAATATTGATTCATAATACGAACTAATATGCGATCACTCATTTTTTTTTCACATTAGTTCGAGAATACGAAACTACAAAACTTAAATTTGAATGGGCGATTTTTGTCTTTATAGGGGAGGTTGTAAAATTGTGTATGTATCAAATTAAGTGTGATTTAAAAATTGATAGATTATTTATTGAGCAGTTTAAAAAATAATGATTCAGCGTAGTCGGCAATTGATTAATTATTGACCGAACATTTTTCAATTGTCAACAAATTTTGATACACAATTTGTCTAAAATATAATTATTATATGTATAATTATTATATTTTTTGGTTTGATGACCATTTTGTTAGTTGTTCGTAGTCATCAAATAAATATAATTATTAATGATTTTTTGGTTTGATTATATATTTGACACAGAGTAATGGTTTATTACAATGTACTTGGAGATCAAATATATACAAAATTCATTGGTCTGAATTTGACTAGTTTTGTAAAATACTTAATAAATAGTAAAAAAATTCAGAAAAATGTAAAATTTGACCTCCAAGTACATTTTAATATGGAGATAATGTTGAACGGTCGGATTGACTGTTTGAATTTTGAAAATAAAAATATGCTCATTTTACAAATAGGTCCTTATGCCCATAGAAGCATCCCTCTTATTTATATATTTGGTATTTTTGTCTTGTAGTTATATTTTGTGCGACTCGTATGGTGTATTCCCAATTGTTATATTTTATTTTTGTTTGTTATATTATATATATATATATATATTTCCAATTGTTATATTTTATTTTTGTTTGTACAAAATGATACATAATCCATCTGCTTCATTCTAGAAACAAACTCAAATTTTTTTTTTAAACAAATCATGGCAATAACTCATTGTGCATCTATTGTTTTTACAATTTTGAAATGTTTCTATTTTATTTCCAGTAGGATTAAAATATCTCATTATTTTTGTGCATCAACCATGTTTCACATAATTATTTCTGTTTGCAAGATTTAAACAGCCGATTTGAACCATTCAACATGATATCCATATTAAAATGTACTTGGGACCAAATTTTATACTTTTTAGATGGTCCATAACCTTCTGATTTTGTAACTATCTAAAAACAATTAAAAAAAATATAAAATTTGGTCTTCAAGCACATTTTAATAAGAAGATCGTGTTGAACGGTTTGAATCAAGTGTTTGTACTTTGAAAATGAAAATAAAAATGTAACGTATAAGTAGAGTACGAATCAAGCTTGATCGTAAGCTGCCTCACATGTTCCTTATGTTTGAATTTAATGGTAAAACAATACCAAGGAGTTGTTCTTCCCTGATAGAAAACTGGTGCATGTAATTATCTGTTTTAGCAATGAAATGGGCTTTCAGTCTCTTTTAAAAAAAAAATTTAATGGTAAAAAGCCAGACTTGATTTATTTATTTTTAATCTAAAATCAGATTTGGTTTAGATTGTTTAATTATAATGATCGATTGTATGAACTGTTGAACTATTTTCAAACTTGTAATTTTCAAAATTTCATATTAATGAAACGGATCTAGGTCTTTTAAAAAAATATATAAGAGCATCTGTATTCCTGAAACTATTAGAGTTTATAATTTAACGTGGCAGTTGCTAAACCAGTTTCAGGGATGTAGATGGATTTCTTATTTAGCAACTTTGCTCAATAATTTCTTATTAAGAAATCGTTTATAAACTCTGACGTGACAAAACGATTGGCCTGTATTCGCTAAAATTAGTTTAATTTACTGCTGATGTGGCTTATCAATTTTAATTTACTGATGATGTGGCTTATTAGAAACTCTAAACTTAGTTTCAAGTATGTGAACATTTAGAAACTTCAAAGTCTATAATTTCTTAAAAACAGTTAACAGTTATTTAAAAACTCTAAGAGTTTAAGAAATGTAGATGCTCTAATGATCGATTTGGATCTACCATCAAATTGTTTTCATACTATAAAATAATTCGAATCTCGAGGAACTAACTGCTTTGAAACTCTTGCGGTAACACTCTTTCTTGTGAGAGATCGAACATTTAAAATTCAGATAAAAATATTCAGTAAATATTAAAAACAGTTTGATGGCTTTATTTAACTCTATGAAAAGAAAAGAAAAAACGCTTGCGGAGTATTTTTCAGAAAGAGGCTTCCAATTTCCAAATTATCGCTAAGCAATTCTAAAAATTTAGGGGGCTATTCAGAAAGCGGCTTTGAACAATTCCAATTTCCATTTCTCTCTCGATACTTCCTTTCTTTACTTCCCCTCTCCCGTTCACCTCGCTCCGCTTAACCAGATATCAAACGAAAGGAAAGAAAAACACGAAACAGAACAGTTCTTCGCATCATCAATGGTTTCTCCTACCTGCT
Organism: Carex parvula; assembly: GCA_025461045.1. Lineage (NCBI taxonomy): Eukaryota > Viridiplantae > Streptophyta > Magnoliopsida > Poales > Cyperaceae > Carex > Carex parvula. The sequence goes on along the minus strand of JAJGRW010001393.1, from coordinate 1,102,133 downwards.
GGAAGGTCCGGTCATCTTTCCTTGCCTTTTTATTTTTATTCGGGGATAGGGTTTCTCTCTCCTCTCCTCCACCTATCTCTTGAAATTTCGCTTTTCTCCCTCTCGGTAACTTTCGCTATCGATTTGTCGCCCGATGGCTGCCAGAACCCTAATCTAGATGTCTGAATTGATGGTTTCCGAGCCTTTGCCCCCTATATTCTCTCTATTTTGTTTATATTTTTCTACATGATATTTCTTGCTTATTTCGTACTGAGCAGCCCCTACCAATCTTAGGTTTACGTAAGATGCAATGTATGAAACCTCCATTTTACGATACTAATCTACAATCTGATTGATTTCGACTTTAATTTCAGTGCTAAACCAACCTGAAGACTCCCGAGTCTGAGATTATCACTTTCCTTCCACTATGAGTCTTGAGCCGTTCAATAGGTATGCAATTTTTATCTTTGCTTGAGTTTCCATTTCATCTTACTTAATAAATAAATTTCTGCACCAGACTTTGCATTATTTGGATTAACTCATGGTGATGCAGATTGGTGAAGCTCGCTGCTCGAGCATTCTATGATGACATTACCATGAAAGGTGATAACCAACCAAAGACTGGTAGAGGCGACAACAGAGGAATTGCTGTCGTGGTCCTTGATGCTCTCACAAGGTTAGCTAATAGCCATCAGTTTGATAGTTTTATTCGATAATGACATGGCAATTTGTTTGAAGTCAAGTCAGTAGTTTGTATGCCATTGAGAATTTAATGCTCAAAATGCTTGCCGTTTTGTGCTTTTTGAGCATGTTTTCCTCTCTCTAGACTCTAGCAATTTAACCGATTCATTACAATAATGTTGACAGATTGTATTTCTGGCAAAGCAATATTTTGAAGCATTACAAACCAGTTTATTAATTCGATGCTTCTGATTTTGGTGAACTTTTACATGTCAAGCCTCACTGTTATCAAGAAGTTAAAAACTTTTCGGATGCTTATACTTTGCATAAGTTGTTGTAATAACTTTTCATAATATAGGGAAATTGAGCAATTTAAGCTGTAACAATGTGTCAGTCAGGTGGCAGTTCTTAGCCTAACCAAGTTAAGGCAGATTCAGGTGGACTCCGCAGACCTTATTCGCTTAATTAGCTGATTCTGTTCAATGTGACCAGTTTAGCAGTTGATTGTATCTCTTTCTTTTGGTTACAATAGGAGGTTGAGATTCAAACTATCCCAACTTTGTATGTTGAGAATTGTATATGAAAAGAAGAAAATCCAGTATTAGCCCAGAAGCAAAAGAATCTAACCATTTCAGTTCCTGGCACTGTCAGGCCAACAAAAAGTGAGTTCTAATTAGTGACAGGTTAACTGTTAACATATGTTGGGTACTGGTCAATATACTTTGCCTGCTGGTCAAGATCAGTTGGGTTGGATTTGACCTGATGTTATTTTTGAACAAGAAATTTCAACTCAACATGAATCAGACCTGATTCTTCCTGATACTTTGCAATCCGTAGCATTTCTGTTGCCTTTGTTTGTTTGACAGACTTAACTTTTTCAACAGGCGTCAATGGGTTAGAGAGGAAGATTTGGCGAAGGCATTGAAGCTGCATTCAAAACAACTTCGTCGTATTTTGAGGTTTTTTGAGGAAGAGAAGTTTGTCACTAGAGACCATCGTAAAGAGGTATGTAGCATCCCTTTGTCACATATATGAAAATAGTGTATGGTACTCACCTAAATTTGCTTGTTTATGAAAACATGATTGGTATTACCATGTTTTACAAGACGTGTCTTTTTTTTATGAAAAATTGATCGGTGCAATACCATGTTTAACAGTAAGTGTCCTCATTTACATCATTGTATAAACTCAAAATGTGACCTCTCTGTTGCTCGTTGTCTGATAGTCAGTTTTTTATTTTATTTTAGGAATATAGAATGAAACTTCCCTTATGAGTTATGAAGCCACCTTTTGATGTGATTTTGCTTCATTTTTTTTTTAATGTCTCACACTTTTGTATATGTTTTCCACTTCCAGTCAGCAAAAGGCACAAAAATATTTAGTGCAGCTGTTGCTGCAGCGACCGGCGACGGCCGTCAAACAGGTAAGGAAGGTGAAGAGAAGGTCAAAATGCATACTCATTCGTACTGTTGTTTGGACTATGCACAGGTAATATTCATCATTAAGGTTCTGTTCTGAAGCTTTATCTTCGATATCTTAAACCACATTGTTCTTATTTGCTTTTCTTTAATTATGAGCAGATCTATGACGTTGTTAGATATAGGATACACAAAATGAAGAAAAAGTTGAAAGATGAATTGGATAGCAGGAACACTGTTCAGACGTACATCTGTCCTAATTGTGCAAAAAGGTAATAGAATTGAAAAAATAAATAAATAAATTGTAGGGTCTTTTTTGTTGCTCATAAAAGCACAGACTTGCTTTAATTTTTGCATATGCTGCTGCTAGGTTGCATTTGTCACACTAATTTCTATTGCCACATCATAATTAAGCAGAGTTATTCCCCTAGAATATTAATGTATGATGGATGTTGCTCAATATTACACGTGTTGATTGCAGATACTCAGCTTTTGATGCCCTTCAACTTATTAGTTATACCGATGATATGTTTCACTGTGAAAAATGTGATGGTGAACTTGTTGCTGAGAGTGACAAGCTTGCAGCTGATGAAATGGGGGAAGGAGATGACAATAGGAGTCGGCGGCGGGAGAAATTGAAAGATCTTCTTCAGAGGATTGAGGTTTTTCTCTACTTCCTGTTTTCCAATTTATATTTGCTTTTTGGGGTCACTGTTGCTTTACCTGGGAAAGGATGGAAATAGTACATTTGGAGCTGAGATGCAGTTATTGCCAAGACTGATATTGATAAATTAGTGTGGATATTGTAATTCTTTTAGTTTTGCTGGTCATGCTATATTTCTATGAGTTTAGGAGCTTTTTGTAGAAATTGTATCAGACATTTAATGTCATTTATTAGTAGTGGGAATTGGGATATATGCACTTGTTGCACCAAGCAGCATCGAGGACCGACCTACTCTTTTTCAAGCAAGCAGCATTTTAGTATATCAGGTCTATGTTCTTTTTGTGTTCCATGCTTTGGCAGGGTCTTTTTTTTCGGAATAGATATGAAATTGAAGTCGTGTTATACTGATATTACTTGGGCTGTGTCTCTACTGTATACTTGTTGCTTTACTCATAATTGTATTGTTTGTTTGAATATATGTTAATGCAGGAGCAACTGAAGCCATTGACCATTCAACTGGCAAGGGTAAAAGACTTGCCGATGCCTGATTTTGGGACACTTCAACAATGGGAGATTAGAGCAAGGGCAGCTGGATTGGCGTATGGTGACATTGATCCTAATGATGCTAATAAATCTCAGGTTCCAGGATATGGTGGCACACCAATGCCTTCTCTTGGGGATACAAAGGTACGGCCATATTTCAATGCAATATTGTTTTTGTTCTTCTTAACTTTATTTTATTTTATGAGTGAGTCTATGGTACTATGCATAGCACGGATTAGTCCGTACTACGGAGTCATATTTTCATTTTGAAAATTCTAATGGTCGATCCGAACCATTCAACGTGATCTCCACATGAATATGTACTTGCAGACTAAATTTTATATTTTTTCGAATTTTTTTACTATATTTTAAGATAGATAGAAAATCACTTGATCTGAAAATTCTGGACCATCCAAAAACAGTGATTTTATACCTATCTAAAAAATAGTAAAAAAATTCTAAAAAATAAAAAATTTAGCCCACAAGTATATTCTCATATGGAAATCATGTTGAACAGTTCGGATCGACTGTTAGAATTTAAAAAAAGAATTTAAAAAAAAAATATTGATCCGTAGTACGGACCAATCCGTGCTATGCATAGTACCATAGACTCACTCTTATTTTATTCATGATTTCCATCATATACAAAGTCTTAAGTATCAAAACTGGTGCTTGCTTGGGTGTTGCTGTTGTGTACTGCATTAACTACTCATGTTTTACTTAAGAACGTGAAACTTTCTTCTGTTCTGATTTTGGTTTATAAAGTTCTAGCGGAATTATGAATATACTGTGTATGAATCAAATCTGGTTGTCTGTGTTAGATTATTTCAGGTTTTACTAATCTCTTTCTTTGCTATGGAAATATCAAATGATAGGAATTACATGTAGCTTTTGGCAACTTATAATTCTCAAAAGTTTCTAATACACATGTGTAACTTGATAAATTTGTGTTTTATCAGGTTGAGGTTGATCTAGGTGGTGGAGTGAAAGAGGAGGTACAACCCGAAGGTAAACCTACCAAGGCCAAGGTTCTGCCACCATGGATGATCAAAAAAGGAATGGTTCTTACAAATGAACAAAGGGGTGAGACTAGTCTTGAGGCAGAGGCCACTCAAGAAGCAGCCATTGATGACAAGAAACAAGCAGATTTGAAGGAAGATGACAAGAGCTTAATGGTCAGTAATTCTTAGCTTAATATGTGGTCTACTTCAAACTTCCCATTAAAAGATACAGGAGGAACATACGGTTTACATTGCAGTGTATGTTTGGAATCAGATTGGATTGGCTGATTTGATACGGTTTAGCTGTAGATGGATAGTGATTTAATTTTTTTAGCCCTTCATTAGTCTGCTTTTGTAGCAGACTAGCTGTTAATGCAACACCCTAGCCATATATTTGTACATTATTATCTATGTATAAAGTCGGTGAAGTCCCGAAAAGCTGCTAAACATTTTGTCTATGGATATTAAGGTTCCTTTGTTTCCCTTGTTTCTAATATTAGGATGAGTACACAAAGGCATATTTGGCTGCTTACTACGCAAAGATGCAAGCAGAAGCAGGAAGCCAATCAGAAAAGCAAGAAGAATTTGGGGTTTCTGCATCAGACCAATCTTTTGGCACTCCCGAAATATCAAGTCATCGGCAAGTGGGAATGAAATCAAAACGAAGTGATGAGGACAATAATGATGTTGAGTGGGAAGAAGCTGAACCTACAGGTACAATAATAGTGGCCGCACCATTACCAACATTATAATGATAAATAAATAATTAGAATAAAAAGTTAAAGAAAAAGATGATTCTAAGATGCTCCTCCCCCTTCTCAAATCTGTCAATTTGTTTATCGAAAAGAACTCTCTATCTTGTTCTCCAGTCAACAGAACTTTTTGACAACAGCAATTTTAATTTTAACCTTATTTTGCTGCTCAAAACAGGGGCAGCAAAGGGTCAGAATTGATATTGTGCCGAGTTAAACTGTATACATTACACAATTGTGTGATCAATGGGGATTATGGGGTTATGTCGGAGCCTCGGAGGCACAAAGTAGAGGGTATTCTTTCAAATAACAGGCCAACAAAAACTGGTTTATGGTGTAAAGACGGAATTAGGAAGGTGTAAAGGATATATACTGAAAAAGCTCGCTTCCTCTTAATTACTTCTACAAGCTAGTAAAGGATCTGTGAATGCATTTATATTGCTCTCTCTTTAACTATATATTTGTTCCGCTATGTTGTTTAATCTGACCCTTTCTGAACTATTTACAGCCAGAAAATGGCAACTTATTCTGTTTTTTCTGCCCAGTTGACACAGGAAATGCAGAGGCATCATATAAGCTGGCAGCAGATTTGAATGTGGAGGCCAAGGAATCCGAGGAAGAGGAAGATGATATCGATTGGGAGGATGGGTGATAAGGAGTTGTCCGATGCCATATCCTCTATGTTGTATCGACCTGCTTTTATGGAGTTTGTTTTGATGTTAAAGGTGATTGCACTTGGTGCATGCACAAAAAAAATATGTTCAACAGAAATTCTCTGGGTAGTGGAGTTCCATTTTTTATTGCTCTATTATTTTTGCTATTATTTGTTGACTTGTTCTTAATAGCTCGACACTAATTGCCTTTTTATAGCTTGGAGAAGTCTTTCTGAAGCTTATGTGAATATGTGATTTTCTGCTTGGTCCTTGCCTTTAGTGGAAGTTATCTTAATCCCCCCTATAATCATTATTATTTATTTTTTGTTGTTTTTACTCGCGTCTTTTTTTTTTTCTCTCCAGGCACATGAAGTCTTCTTGTTCTAGAAAATTGTTGCCTGCTTTAGTGTCACATACGCAGGAAGGGAGAAATTTGTTGTCAATTGGTTTTATTTTTATTTTTTTATCATACACAAGGTACTGGCCGTTCATTTTTAATATCTGGTTCGAGTACTTGGTCGGTTTTGAGCTCCCATCTCATCACATCACATGAAGAAGTATTATCTTAGATAATTGAGCTAGGTGTAGTTCTCTTGTTAAGATGTTGTTTATAGTGAAACACTTACCACAATTGTTGATTATTAAAGTTTAAATAGCTTGACATTGTAATGGTATAGTTTCGTTGTAGCTTTTGCATGTATTGAATGCTACCTAGTTGAAGAAAATTAGAAAAATACAGCTATTACTGCTGTAGCTGCCACTAAAGTGATTATACGCTAAAAAGAAGTATATTTTATATTTATTCATTACTTTCGATTGTCAAGTTTGATTAGTAGGTCTAGAAAAGACTAATTAAAAAGTAGCGAAGAAATATAATATTTGAGAATTTGGCAAATAACTTAATTGGTTCCTCGTGAAACTTATATTAATCAGCTACGAAGGCAGCGAGCACATTAGTAACTGATTTTGGGTTATATTATTATTTTTTTGCATTTATGGGGTTACGACAATAACAATAATGACGGACTAACATATATATTGGTCGCCTCTGCTAAGGTTTCCAAAAAGAGGAGAGATCCACTTATAACAAATTTGAGTTACAACAAAATTACAATATTCATTTTTTTCATTTTCAAAGTTCAAATCGTCGATCCAACCGTTCAACATGATCATCTAAATAATATGTACTTGCAGATCAAATTTTATATTTTTTTGAATTTTTTTACTATTTATTAAGATGGGTACAAAATTCAATGGTCTAAGTATGGCTATTTTTTGTAAAATACTTAATAAATAGTAAAAAAATTCAAAAAAATATAAAATTTGATCTGCAAGCATATTATTTAGATGATCATGTTGAACGGTTGGATCGACGATTTGGACTTTGAAAATGAAAAAAATGAATGTTGTAACTCAAATTTGTTGTAAGTGGATCCCTCCTCTTCCAAAAAACATATATATTGGTCAACGATATTTTTTTTATTGTTTGAAGTCCAAAAAAAATGAATTTGATGATTTTAAAAAGGTGAAATATCTGCATTAATTTCAGTTTGTACGACATATTTATCATTTTGTATAGTAACTAGAAGTACAATTTGTAGGGATCATAATATTATCTTTTTAATCTACCACAGTTTTATAACGCAAAGTTTTGTACCGAGCACAATGAGCTCAAATGTGAAATGCATCGTACGACCGTTTTGATTGTTTTTCGTTATTTGTTTGAATTAAATTCCCTAAATTACTTTGATTTACGACCATACGGAATTGGAGAAAAAAAAATTGTATTTTTTATTTGTTTGAAACGGTTAAATTACTCAAGGAAAAATTGATATGTAAAGTTGTATTTTTTATATGGTAATTAAAAATAAAAAACTGGATCCGAAGTTTCATGTTGCTTTGGTCATGTTTAGTTGTTGTTTTATGGATATAATTTGAATGAGGGTTCCAATATCTTATGTCTTTCATACCTTATATTTTATATCTTTGTTTTCAAAGTCTAAACTATCGATCCAAACTGCTTAACATGATATTCATACTAAAATATGCTTGGGATAAAATTTTATAATTTTTGGAATATTTTTACTATTTTTTAATATAGGTACAAAATCACTGTTTATGAATGGTCCAAAAACAATAATTTTGTACCTATTTTGAAAAAATAGTAAACAAATTCCAAAAATTATGAAATTTCATCCCAAGTATATTTTAGTATGGATATCATGTTGAGCAGTTCGGATCGCATATTGTAAACAAAGATATAAAATATGAGGTATGATGAGATATGAAAGGCATGAGGTATTGAAGTTAGTGAAGAAAATTTTTTTAATTACAATACTGGATCGTCTCTTTTAATAATTTTTTTTATTCCAAGAAGACAAAGAATGAATTAATATTTTTTTACAGTAATTATTGAATTATTAAGTATACAGCAACATTTCATTAATTAGTTGAAAGTCTAAAGCGTACGCCTAAAATATATTTCTTCTACTGTCATGTTAACTCTTTTTATTTGTTTAATTAATTAAAATTTAGTTATTTTACTACTACAAATAAAAAATAAATCCAAATTTGCTTAGAATTATTTAACTGTCTTCTATTTGTTAACGTCGCAGATTTCCTCTTCTTTTGGTGGAATTTGAAGCAAATGAGCAGGAGAACAGCTTGGGTCTGATTCTCATCGAACTCAAATTTGGGTCCGATGGGTTTCGGGACCGTCCGATCCACTTTAAGATTTGTGCGTAAGAATTTTAAAGCAGACACAAAAGTTGCGGGCGGGACTCTTACTCTTAAAGCAGATTGAACGGTCGTCGAACCCATCGAAGTCACTTTGAATACGATGGGCATCGGACCCAAATTGTACTCGGTGAGCAGATGTGTATCAAGAAAATGAAGAATCGAACCACTACAAACTCATTCGAACCGAGTGACAAGCCTCAAGAGACCAAGCTCTCTGGGAAGGGCTACTCCAAATGTGATCTCGACAAATTTTACAAGATAAGCACTACATATATACTGCTTAAACTTTCGTATAACATTGTATTATTAGTTTTAATTTTAATGATTTTACGATTTTTCAGATTCAACTAAATTAAAGGCGAATGCGACACAGGCAAGGAAAGTTGAAGATTTTGAATCTGTAGATATTTCCACCAAAAAAAACAGTGATCATTCCGGTCTTCCTTCCTTTGTAATGAACCACAATTGTTATTTGGAAATTAGAACTTTAAAATTCATATGTTTTGAAAATGATCTTCAGCTTTTCTATTATATTATTATGTCCGGCACTAGGGTATACTTCTTTATTAGCGTATGGGGACATTTCAAGATGCTAATTAATGAACCTGGACGACACACCGTTATGATGGGCGGTGCAAGAATACTTTTATTTTATTTTTAGAAATTAAAAGTTAATTTGTTAGAAATAAGATGAATTGTTAAGTGGATGAGACAGTACCTTTGATTCAGTCTCAATAAATTTTCAGATTTTTTGTGACGAAAACACAATTGCAACTTACAAAAGTTTCTGAGATGGGAACTATATTAGTCATAGTCATAGATAACTCTCCCCAGTTCTAATCACTGTAACTTGTACTGGGCCAATCATGCAACACAAATGATTATTTGATGGACAGTTATCTTCCCCCACTGTACCAGTACCAGTACCAGTACCAGTACCAGTACAATTTTCATGTAGAAGAAAAGGTTGGGATTCAGTAGCTCAGTGAAACTGTAAACCCGAAATTACCCCAGATTCGTCTTATCTCTATATTTACGAAAATTGGAGTATCCAGGTATAAGTAAACTGTAAATTTCAGATTGATTGGTTTAGATGGAGTGTAATTTTAGAAGAGGACCCAAGTATAACTGTATAAGTAAACTGGTTATATTAGTGTACATTTCAGATTGAATGTATAATTCGTCTTATCTCTATATCAACTGTAAATTTTATCTCATCCTCTGCATTTAGTTAAAAAAAAAAAACTGTTTAATAGGCACAAGGTAATACATGAAGAACATCCTCTGCATCTAATCAAAAAGAATTTTTTTAAAATTAAAAAAGTTCTTTTTAATTAATAGGAAAAATAGTCTACCAGCAAATATATTAAAAATTATAAAGAGCTCTGAGCACAGATCAGAAATATATGAGAAGAGCAAACAGGTTTGCTGGCATAACAACGAACCTGATCCTAAACCATAGAGAAAGTAAATAAAAACTTTCAGCACAAATAAAGCCAACACTCAGCCACTCAATTTATAACTCTTGACACAACAAATAGGTCGCTAAATATCATACACATAAAGTTTTAGGAAACTAATAAAGAATAACAAGGGCGATACAGAACGTAAACATAACATCATTAGCATGCTTAATATTAATCATTGTAAATTATAAGGATTTATTCGAACAAATAGTTGTAACATTGCACAATCAACGCACCTGGAGGCTCTACTTGTAACAAAACATGAATTGGGTTGTTAAAACATAAATGCCTGTTTGACAGAGAATCTTACTGGTACTTGCTGGGTAGCCCTGAAAAGAAGCATAGCCCTGCTACATGCTACCAGATAACCTTTGTAACAAAATGAATTCGTGTACACTAATTAAAGAGGTATCAGTATCACTCACCTTTAGACAATTCTATACATTAGAAAGGAGAAAAGCAAAGTCGTTTTTATTATCTACATGAGTTTGCGACAATATGTTTCTATACAAGGTATCCTAGACTTTAATTATACCAATGCAAAAGCCTTCTGACATTGTCTTTTATATCATCCCTTCTTAGCTTAGCGATGGCACGTTTCTCTAATTTTCTTATCCACTCTTTTGACAAATTAAAATGCTGGCCAACTTCCTCCAGTGATCTACATGTTCCATCACTAAGGCCATATCTTTGTGCTATTATTTGTTTTTCTCTTGGATTTAACTCCTCCAAGATAAATAGAAGCTCCTCATTCAATATTTTTCTATTTATGGAACTACGCCCTTCTAGAGATTTATCAGGAATTATATCCTGCAATTATGAGAAAAATAGTTCAGAAAAAGTTGAATTTAGAGTGCTAGTCCAATATCAAATTAGGCGCATCATAAAAACAGAACCCGGAAAACTTAGTAGAGCGAAAGCTATTTGTTGTAATCCTCAGAATTTCATAAACAATACCATGTAAGTTTCTATCAGATTAGTGAGCATGGTCTTTCTGGGTCAAACCAAGTGGCACCAGACATGGGAATGTAAAATTATTTTGGCTTATGGTATTTTGTGGACGCTTAAATCATAAAAAAGTTGGATTTTGTAATCTAATTTGTTTTTCTTTTTTTTATACACATTTTTGCTTCACGCCACATTCTTTTTCCAACAAATAGAAAGACCATGCAAATTTCATAATGTAACATGCATGGATGGTTAAATTCTCATCTGAAAATTAATAAAGAAAAGGGTGGTACCTTAAATGAAATGCTCGAACCATGTTTAAAAGGTTTCTCCAAAGACCTAATAGACCGAGAACACCTCCTAGCTAATCTAACTTTGGCCAAAGTAAAACCGGTAAATTTAGCTGTCTCTTCATCACTTGGATACCTCCCTAAATTGAAATATAGTTCCCTCTGCACCTTTTCTATCTTTTGAACCATACACTCTGCCCTTACCTTGAAAAGGATAAAGCTGGAATTAAAAATGATTTGCTTGTATATCTTACAATTACATCACATGGAAAACGTTTCACTCTTTGAATAAGTCTTATTTTTATTTTTATTTCCAAAATTTCAGCAAAATTCAAGTCAAGCAAGAACAGATGGTGGTTCACGTCTGCATGGACAGGTTATGAAATGATGTGATACAATGTCAAATACAGTAGGGAAATCAAATTTTGTTGGCTTAACGTTGCAATTTATTTTGTTTGGGTGTTACTTCATAGAACCCTGAAAAAGTCAATTTATTTTTCCAGACAGTGCTAAATATAAGCCAGCAGTGACAAAAAAGGAACGACTTTGATTTTTCAGCCGGTTGTATCACAAAAAATTAAACACTCATAATAGGTACTTACTGACAATCTGAATATTCTAGAATTCTGAGCTATAAATTCAAAAATAGCCTTTCTGATCCAATGTCGAATATAAGTTGAGAATCTGTATCCCTTGTTGCTGTCAAATTTCTCAGCACCTTTCAACACACCCAGATTCCCAGCCTACAATAAAGAAGAAAAGATGAAGCAGTCTTCAATATCTCTTTCAAAACTATTTTCATCATTTTGACATAATTATGTTACAACTGTACCGTAACTTATAAGTGGGTGAAGAAATTATGTTAGAGAGTAAAAAGCTGCAATAGTTTTTTCTGTTTGTTTTTTGTACTAACCATTGATCTAACAGAGAACATTTGATAAACAACAAAAATTTAAAATGTTTTTCCAATAGAATAAAGATAACCTGTACTAAATCGTCAGGGCCAATTCCCAATCCTCGATATTTCTTGACAAGGAATATCACCAGTGGTTGTGTACACTGTACAAGCTGATCTCTACAATATTGACCATGTATCAGTAGTCGACTCAGGGTTCCTGTATCAGTTTTAGCCGCCTTTGCCCAGTCAGCATAGCTAACAGGTTGACCTGTCTCCTTTTCTATCACCTCACGAATCCTTTCAAGTTCAGAAGCTACCTAGAAAAGTAAACTCTCTTTTGTTAACCCAAACAAATTGCAACATGTACTGATTACCAAGGTCGGTCCAATTTGGTAGAGTACTATTGAGTTCATGACAATCAGTTCAGTAGCGGTATGTATAAGCTGGCATATACCACTACTGACAGTATGATAACTCTTGTTTTCAGCAGTATAAAAAAATGGCAGATTAACCTATTACCTTAACGCCCTCTGAAAATTCACATTCTTCTTTTGCAGTACAGTGATTTCTACTTCTCCACCCAAACGAGAGAATCCGCTGACGGTACTTTTGCAATTTTTTAAAATTTGTATGTGATGTGGAAGCAAATGGCTCAGTCTCAGTCACTCTCTTACGTGATGCTTTAATTCTCTTTAATTTTCTCTCTTGACTCTTTCCGCTCCTAACAATGATTACTTTGTCCTTTGGTTTCTCCACTGGTACCTCTAATTGTAGGAAATCAGGTTTTAGAGGTGTTGATGCAAGATTTTGAGAGAGACAGTCATGATATAATTTCAGGGGTCCTAGCTGCTTTATCTGTAGTATAATATCTCTCTCCAAAAGTTCCAATTCTTTACTGGCCAAAATTCCATCTATTTCATTGAGGTTTTCCATCAATAAGCATAATTGAATTGAACGAGAGGTGCTTTCCTCATGTAGAGAGTTACTGTAAAAGTTTGCCTGAAATCAGAGCAATTTGTTTCTCAGTTGTTTTGGGGTACAGTTAAAATAAGAAGGAAATCAAATTCATGAATTACCTTTGATTTTATAGCATCAGTAGATGAACAAGCAGACTCTTTTACACTGCCAAGATGAAGTTTCTTGGATTCCTCTGGCAACAGTAAGGCCGTGGTTCTTGACTTGGGATTTCCATCTAAGAAGCATTTCATCAAACGTGTTATGTATAATTAAAGACTAGATTGTAAATAAATCAATAATCAGATAAAGAGGTAAAGAGCAAGGACATACAAACTGGTGATAGTGAAGCGGCATCACATGATTGCGATCGGCATATCCATATTCTTTTGGCAAATTGAATATGAAGTCTGCACAAATTAGAAAGAATAAAAACAAATTATATCTGTACTAAACCAAATTCCACCATTCTTCTATTTAACAGCTTTGATTTTTAAAAAAGAATCGGCTAATTCCTGTTGCATACGTGCTTCTAGTAACTTGCAAGGGTAAAAATCTAATGTCTTAGAATAGTTGTTATAGGTAGTGGTATTTTTGTAATTTCCTTAATGGTTTCTAACAGCTATAAAGAGAAGCTGTCATTGTAAGAATGATATGCAATTAATCAGAAATTCACTCTCTCTCAATTCTCCTTCTCTCTTATCTTCTCTGTATCTCTATCCCTATCTCTCTCTGCCCTCTCTTCTCTTTTACTCTTCCCTTCTTTCTACTGTATCTCTTCTTGTTATATCCTAAATTCAACTTGGGATATGACAAAATATGATATAAAATAGAAGCCTTAGAGAGGAAGAGAGACCTGGAGACCGGAATTGGTGTGGGGAGAAGGAGCCATTTCTTGCGTGGCTGGCAGTGGGCCCAGAATCTACTGGTGGTGCAGGGTCCGACACTTCTCGCTCCAGCCACAGCCTCCGACGAGTGCATTGATGTTTCCAGCGGGGAGAAGCTGTGAGCAGTTTTGAGTTCTGCGGCTAGATATTTGCGCGATATGATCTAGAGCCTTTGGGCAGAGAAACTTGGTTTTTATGTGACCCTTCTTGTTATGGTATTTTATGCGGCGATATACTGGCATCCGTCCGGGACCGATAAAAACCCGAAATTTTTATAATATCCAAAAAAAATATTAAATTTCAAAATCTACGTGCTGTTTGACAAGATTTCAAAAACTGTTCAAACCGCAAATTTATATCGCGATTTTAGGTCAAATTACCACAGATTTATTTCCCATTTTTTGTTTTGAAATTCCAAAATCGCAAAAAAAACATAATTTGCGGTTTTAATTTTTTTTTAAAAACATAAAATGTTATAATTTATTTATTTTTTTGTATTGAAATATTAGAAATATTTTATATATTTTTTTGAAAATAGATGGAATACTATATAATTTGATTTATTAGAAAGACTGTGACAAATAACTCAAATCAACATTTTTCAGACCGGATTTTTCGCGGCTATAAGAAAAATTAAAATATTTATTTGTGTGTTATTGAAAAAAATAAAAATATTTTGAATCTGAGCTACTGATTCCGGTTCAAAAGTCACTTCTAGGTAAATACAGAAAATATTTGAATTCTTCTATTTTTAAAAAAACAAAAAAGTTTGTCAGAAAAAAATTTCAAACAAAATTTTTGTTAGAGATGTCAGAGAATCTTTTTTGTTTTTTTCAAAAATAAAAAAATCACAATATTTTCTGTATTTACCTATAAGTGACTTTGAACCGGATCAATAACTCATATTCAAAATATTTTTATTTTTTTCCAATAACACACAAAGAAATATTTTAATTTTTCTTACACCTGCAAAAATCCGGCCTGAAAAATGTTGATCTGGGTTATTTGTCGCAGTCTTTCTAATAAATCAAATCATATAGTATTTCATCTATTTTCAAATAAATATAGAAAATATTTTTAATATTTCAATACAAAAAATAAATAAATTATAAACATTTATGTTTAATTAAAAAAAAACTTAGGACCGCAAAAAAAAATTGCGGTTTTGGAATTCCAAAACCAAAATCGCAACTTTTTTTTGCGGTTTTAGGCTTTTGAACCGGAGAAAATTTTTGCAATTTGAACAGATTTCGAAATTCCACTACATTGGGTGTAGATTTTCAAATTTAATATTTTTTTTGGATATTAATAAAAATTTCGGTACTAGGTTCTTACGTAATGCATATTATCTATTATGTCAAATAATTCCAATAGTTGTCATATATTTTTTACCAAGTCAAAATAAGCAATAGTTGTATATTAACCTTTCAAACTTATTATTATAAATCAGTGTTCTAAATAGCGCGCTATAGCGCCGCTATAGCGTTTTTGGACCCCAAACGCTACGCTATGACATCCAAATGCGCTATTTGCGCTACGGCCGCTATAGCGACCGCTACAGCGCTATAGCGGTCCGCTATTCGCGCTATTTGCGCTATACAATATGGGTTTTTTTTTTAAAGAAATTTATATGGGTTTTAAATAAAGATAAAAAAAATCTCAAACCGAAATTGAATTTGTTGCTACTTGCTACAGATAAATCAATTTGAAATTGGGAATAGAAATTGAAATTTGAATAGAAAAAAAGTCCAAATCGAAAATAAAATTTGAATAGAAAAAAAAAATTATGTCATGAATCATGATGCTTAAGATATTTTTAATAGGAAAAATCGATAGTTTATGATATTACTATGGATATTTTAAACCGCAATTTGAACTTTGTACTGGTTCAATATGAATATTATAATTTCTTAATTACTTTGGTGTTATTTATTGTTCTATGAGACTTTAGATAATGTTGATATTTAGTACAAATATTGAATATACGAAATGTAAAAAAAAAAAACGCTATTTGGAATAGCTTCCGCTATAGCGACGCTATTCGCTATAGCTTTTTTTTTAGCCTTCCCGCTACGACGCTATAAACGCTATTTAGAACCTTGTTTTAAATTTTAAATTGTACACTTGTTGTTTCATAATACATTATACATGCGACATGATGTATATTTATTATTTTGAATTTTTATATTTATTGTTTGAACTTTGAACAACTTCAAAATGCACACTTGTCTGTCTTATAATATATTTAACTATCGTAGAATGTGTGTTTATTAGCTTTTTTTTTTGTTTAATAGAAGTTAGTCAAATCGGCGAAATCAATCTACTTGCACGAGTGATGTATTTTACATATAAAATTAAATTTTTTTTACATTAGTGTAGAGTTCAGCAGTAAAATATGATAAAAATTTAATGTATTGAAATTAACTTGTAAAATTATTTTATTACTCGACTTTATATTAAATTATTTATAAAATTTATAAAATTTTGTATGTAAATGTATTACTTGTGAAGTAAACTTATTTTAACAGTATTGATGAATTTTTAAAATAAATTTCATCTTGAAACTCGCAAAGTTTAATAACACCTTAATATCTTATATCTTCATATTAATGTCCTTATCATTTTTGTTAAACACAGTAATAAAAAAATTAACATCTATGATAATGGAAAATATGTCTTTCAAAATAACGAACCAAATGTTCCTTAAAAACATTGTATTGAGAACTTAAAATGACCAATTTACCCTATCAATAAACGGAGATATCAATTCTATCTTCGACAGTAAAAAAAAAAAAAAAATTTGATTGCCATGGGTTCTTTACTATTTACTCTGCTTTAAGATTTATGCGCATCACTTCAATACTCATGTACATACGCTTAAAAATTCATAACGATTCAGCATCAACGAACAATTCACGGCTAACAGATGACAATTTGACAATATTATTGAAACCAAAATAAAAAAAATTTAAACTATAGACGCCTACACACAATGTTTTTGTTTTCTTCTTCCTTTCTCGTAGAATAGGTACTAAATACTAAGAGAAGGGTTGTGATGCGATGAGTCTTTTATACTAGAAAATGTCACAAACTCACCTTTTATTTTATTTTAAAATTTAAAATTTTAATATCAAATTCAAATCGTCAATTTTGTTCATATTAGAGATGCATACACATAAAATTTTATGACTAATGCTCGTTTCATGTTAGATAAAGTAGTAAAAAAAATAAACAAATCCAGTAACTATGATTGATTTATTTTTTGACATCTAGATCTAGTATAAAATGAACTCAAAAAATTATAAAATATTATATAAACACATTTTTCATAAAAATGAACAAGCATATTCGTTTTAATTCAACATTTGAGCTCAAGGTTTGAAATGCATATTAAAAATCAATTTGTGATGTTTTATGGCACGAAATACTTTAAAAATAAACGAATTGTTTAAATTACTTTTAAAATTATCAATTACCAACTCTTCTATTTGCAGCAGAACGACCAAAGCACAGATAGCGGAGGTCAATTTGGGTCCGATGCCCATCGGATTCAAAGTGAATTCGATGACCGTCCGATCTGTTTTAAGATTGGCGTCCGCAACTTTCGCGTTTGCTTTAAAATTAATGCACACGAATCTTAAAGCAGATCGGACGGTCCCAAAACCCATCGGACCCAACCTGCTCTACAGATAGCGTCCACCCCTTTTGTCTGAATTCACATCACCTAAAGTAACTCAAATTTAAAGTTTAGATCCGGACCGTTACATCTATTTTGATGCAAATATTAAAGAAGTCCTTGCATTTCATCTCAGACAGGATCAATCAGAAATTGATCCGATGGTATATCTAAACTCACAATTTAAGTTATTTGAGAGAATCCAAACTCTTTTTTTGATTTTTTTTATTTAGAAAAAAAAACCGTACTAAGGTTTTTCTAAAAATAAACTCCACCGCATCATTAATGCAGTGTGAATTTGAAATGCAACTTTTTAACATACTAAATCTGCATCTTATACACATACTACTGTCAAAATAATACTCCCGGTCGCATCAACAGCACAGTCGAGTTTATTTTTCAAAAATATGTGGGAACATATTTGTTTCCACTTTCTACCGAAATTTTTTTAGTTACCACAGTAAAAAATAGAAATTAAATGATTACTACCCGGTCCAAGTTATTTTCAATCCTACTACTTATGCGGATCCAGTTCGCGCACCAAATTGAGTTGGTGCGCGGACTGGGTTGGCGCATCAATTGGTGGTCTAACTGGGTTAAGAGATGAGAAAATTAGAATTAAGGACCACTTAACTTACAAAGAGAAATAGTGGAAAAGAGGTGGTCGTGTGGCTTGGGTAACTGACTGGTGGGTCCATGAGAGGCGCACGCACAGCACTTTGGTACTATAGCCATGAATTAGGAAGCTATCTCTACCCTTTTGCAGCTTTGCTTTGTGACCGCGCAGGAAGATATTTTACGAGTCCTTTCATTCATGCATGAAAATTTGAACTTCGCATGATGTATGACATGAGATGGAGATACGGGAATCAACAATTATATAAGATTCTTTACTATAATCAATAAGTTGCCGTGGTGTAGTGGTTATCACGTCAGTCTTACACACTGAAGGTCCCCAGTTCGATCCTGGGCGGCAGCAATATCTTTTTGTAAATTGTTCTTACAACTTATACATCTCTCTCTCAAAGTTTTTACATAAAGACTTTTGGGCCTATGTTTTCCAACGAAAGCCCAACTAAACATATTCGACATACACTGCCGTATACGCTGCCAAATCTGTCTGTAAAATGATTCGAACTAATCCAGCCTGTAAAACCTGTCTCTCTCTCAAGTCTCCTCTCCTTCGCTCTCTCTCGTCTCTATCAACCGATCGGAGACCGGCGGTTCACCGAGATCCCACGAGAAAAACAAAGGGAAGAAAAAAAGGAAAGGAGAAACCATGAGTGTGATCGACATACTGACACGTGTCGACGCGATATGCAAGAAGTATGACAAGTATGACGTGGAGAAGCTCAACGCCAACAATGTCTCCGGTGACGACCAATTCGCGCGCCTCTTCGGCTCCGTCGAGGCCGACATTGAGACCGCTCTCGAGGTAGGTTTTGAATTATGTCGTCAGATCTGTTAAGGGTTTGATTTTGTGCATGTTGGGTGAGTTTTTTTTTCGGGATAACTTTTTCCGGGTGTAGAAATCGGAATTGGCGGCTAACGAGAAGAATAGAGCCACTACTGTCGCATTAAATGCAGAGATCCGGCGCATCAAGGCGCGGCTTATGGATGAGGTGCCTAAGCTTCAGCGGTTGGCGCTTAAAAAGGTATCTCATTGCCTCATCTGCTTAGAAAAGAGCAGATATAAGGTTTACTGCATTAAAACTAAATATTCATTTACTTCCTCTCTTTTTGACTTGTTCTCATTGCTTCTTAGTAGTATCCTGCTGTTTCCTCTTGTGTTCCCTAGTAGCTGTTAATACCATTGTTGTTGTTGTTGTTATAGATGCATCCTAAGTTCCATAGCAGTTGATAAACACAATTTTGTATTTCTGTATCATCCTGAAAAAAATGCAAACTTGTAAGAAAGATAAGGAAAGAATAGACTAATATAATGAACTTAAGCTTACCTGAAACATGTAAATGCAACTTCCATCTCTAATTCCATCAAGCAATAAATTATATAGGGTGATCTCAGATACACTGTCAGAAAACAAATGGGTTTTGTAAGTTGAGTTGTAGAAAGTTAGAGAATCTTCTTTCCTATAGAAGATGAGAAATAGTAGGAAGAAGTTGGAGCTTACATCTAAACATCTAAACAGGTAGTGTCATACATTACCAGTATATTAAATAGAAAAAAAAGTAAAAGGAATTTTGCTAGTCAATCACTAGAGACGAGCTGGAAATATGAGCATACGACCAAAACTGAAACACCTAACCCATGAGAACCGAACTCAACCCGATGATATATCAAACATAATATAATATGAATTTGAATCAAGAACCAGTTACCAAACAAAACGCAAATAGGTCTATCTCACGTTAAGCAATCTATATTTCGATGGACCCAAAACTCAGCTAGCTCATCACTTGAAACCAACTAGATTATAATAACCCAACTGGCTGGAAGAATTTCAATGGCAGCTCCAAATAGTTTGAACAAATTATAACCCGGAACGACCTAATTAAGTACCAAATCTGGATCACCCAAAATTTGAATGCGACCCAAATTGAACCCAAATGACGTCCTATTTTGAATCTAATCCTACCCAAATGTTTCAAACTCAAATTGACCTACAACAAGCAACTGACTCAAAGAGAAAATAACTACATGAGATCCATCAGCATTCTTTAATAGGCTGCTGATTCAAAGGAATATATGAGAAAAAAAAGAAAGACAAATAGAATGAGGAAAAAAAAAAAAACCTTGGATTGCAGGAGAACAAATAGAAACAAATGATTACGCGCCTTAAGAGTCTTAAAGATGATCTCACATGGGGAAGTGTCGTGAACATAGAAGCCAACATTTGATTGGTTGCAAGAAATTGCTCTTGGTTTTCACATATGTACTCTAGCCCAATTTCAGTGCTTAGAAGCTTTTCCAATATAAAAACTGCAACCTATCAAAAAGCAATGTAAATTATATAGGAATATGAGAAATAAAATAATAGTCTGTCGATATCACAGTCCAAAAATTTTAGTGGTGGAAATGTTATCAGTTTTGGTTCAGTTGTCATAAAACTGGTATAACACTGTCCACCTTGTTCTGCCAACTTCGTAATTCTGGGCTCTCTGCTACTCCCTTTCTTTTTCCATTTTCATTTTTTTGCATATGCACATTAATTTGTATTTCATACAAGTCAGATATGTGCGTATGAACCAGTTGGTACGAAGTTTGAAATGTTGAGACACGCTGTAACAAGATTAGCTCTTTTTACCTGACTGGTACGCACAAGGTGACCCTTGGTTGAAGCAGTCAGAACTGAGAATGTCAAATTCCACAAGGACAGGTATAAATCTTATATCTTACAGTTTTGGATAACACAGTGCCAACTTCCATGCGGCGAAGACATAGTGGAACTACTTCCAACCTTAAAAGAAACTGTACAGCTTCAAGATCTAACTGAACAAATTAAAATTATTTTGAGAAAAAGGGAAAAAAAATGAAAATAAGCATCTCAGTTTTAGCAAGCAAAAAAGGGGTTATTTCATTTTGGATAATTACCAGTGTCTTTTGAATATGGTAGCTTCTTTATAATTTTTAAATGATCTGTTCCTGTACCAGTATTGGTATAAGAAGGTCCCATTGTTGGGTATCTTGAAATTTTAACAAAAACTTCATCCAAAGGACACTCCAGAGTAAATCCTTAATCGAGGCAAAGATACAAGGACTTATATTGTTCTAAATTATGAGAAGGCAACTATACCCAGATGTCACTGATTGATTGTATGGCACTCCCTTATTCAGGACATTGTATATGTACTTAGAAAAATGAAGAAAAGAATGAATTCATCGATAAAAGATCAAAACATCATTTCGGTCATCTCAAATTCTGTACTTGAATTAAATGCAGTAAGTCCTTTTTTTTTCATTTGATGGCAAACCAAGGAGCAAGGAAGTAAAATTTTGAATTAAAGGGACACACGCACCTCCTTAACGAGAAACCAATCATCCCCAAAGAAGTAATTCTCAATTTTTCAAAGCTCGCTGATTGTCTCGGATTAGTCACGAGGGGATATAAATATTGAGGTATCTCAGCTGTGCAAATGTAGTTCAAGTTAGATTACTGATAGCAATGCTATGAGATTAAATTAATAAACCAGCCGGCTTGGACTAGACAGTAGATAAAATGAAGGTCGTTCCTTCTAATAAGAAAATTACAAATATTTAGTATCATGCTGATTGGGTAAAGAACGAGTACAAAGTACAAAAAAGGTTGAAAATAAATTAAATTTATAATGCAAAAAAGTGTACCTCTAAGGAAATCATCTCTTACACGACCATCTAAGGCTATTGGCTGTAAACAACAAGCAACCAAAATAATTAAAAACAAATTTAAATTAAATAAATAAATCGTGATTATAATGAAAATGTGTTATAGTTTACAAACAGAAAAAATCGCAGTGGTACAGGGGCAAATAAAAAAAGGTTCAAATAAGCTAGATTGAACTGTAAAAGTGAAGAAGAAATCAAGAAAAGAAAACTAATTACCTGAAATAGAGAGATAGCACAGGAAACTCGATGACAAACATCCTCTGGCATCTGTTCTTGATGATGAATGTATGGATATATTCTCAATATCTCCTGAAAATAATACATTTCATATTTTATGTTTTGGTTAAGTTTGTGCTTTCTTTAATATATTATAACAGTGCCTAGTCGAGCCTCCACAAATACCAAGTCCTTCATTAGCATCATAAACCACAGCCAGTACCAATTAGGTTAGTAAGCTCCTATTGCAGTCCCAGGTTAATGGGGTTCTTTGGTACTGGTATGATACTCGGAGGTAACACAGAAAAGCACTTATCCTTATATGCGGATTTAATAACTCCCTCCCTTTAGTTTATACATTGCAAAGTGTGATGAGACATGTCAACCTAACTTAGTAAAGACAAGGCTTTAAAATATGAATTCAACTTAGTAAGATAAGGTTTTAATATATGTATGGTACCTGTAGAATCAAAGTGACGATAACAGGAGTGCGCCATATTATCAGAGAAAAATCTGGCACAGTTTTCCTCCTCTGCCCGCACAAAAGAACCAAGAAAAAGGTTGTCTTTATTGTTAGGAAAATTCATAAACAGAGCATATAGTTGAATTTCAGAGTTTAAAACCAAATATTATAAAGGTATGAATAGGTCAAAAATTAAGACCGTCAAGTCAACAATACAAATCAAGCACTGTCTTCTAGAATCATAAACATGACGAGAAATATAATTAAGTTCTTTAATATGCATGTTCTAGTGAACCACGGGCTTAGCGCAGTGGCGCGAGTCCAATTCTCAAAAATAGTATCTAAAAAAGATGCGGATGTACCGGAGCCCTTTAACTAAAAAATATATGCATGATCTAAATTAAAACATGCGTAAGTACACTCTTCTGTTTCGCACTACAAACTTTTACTCTTTGAGCACTATAAGAGTATAGAGCACCAAGCTGGTTTTAAAATTTGCACATACTAAGTTTGCCTTTGCCATGGGGGGGTTACAAAAGAAAGAAAACAGCATTTCTTCCAGTACAAAAGTGGGCGCCTCATCAATTAGTGTGCTTTTGACTATGCTAAATTAAGAAAATATTTTTACTGGCTTAATTTGCATATCTATATTTGAGATAGACACATTAATTGGGACTGATCCATTTGCTAACCCAATTAATACCATAATGTAAGTAACCAAAACAAGAACCCAAGATCCAACAAAACCTTGTTCTGTACACAAGCACGAAAAATAACCTTACGCTTCGCCTGTTTGTCGACATGCGAACTTTACTAAATTTCAGCAAATACAGTAGAAAGGCGCACACACTCACACGCACATCTAATACAATTTCGACTCTCATACATAAAAATCATGTAAATTTTAGAACCTGATCTCTCAGTTATACTACATTTCTGATTAGAAAGAGGAGGAGAAATAAAGGAATAGGTAATAGCGATATCACCGGAGAAAGTACCGTGGCAAGGTGAATCAGCGCTGGTCCCCTTTTTTGCGGATCTAGCACATCCTCTAGGAGCTGATTCAGAGGCACTTCTCTGGGCTTTGCTATTTTTTTTTAGATCTGCTTAATTTTTTTATTCAGCTGCTGTGCATTATTCTGAGATCGAGATGGAGTGAGGTTTTTCTCCTCAAGTGAGATTGGAGTGCTTAGTTTTGTTTCCTTTTTTCTATTTTATTTCAACATGAAGATGAACCTCCTGAGAAAAACTCTGATCATCAGTTCTCTTCTGCCTTGGTTTAACTCATATATATATAACCCCCAAGGAATATTGGCATTTTTTGCTGCTTCACCACTTGAAGAAATTGCTGTTTCTTCTTATTAACCAATCTGCTAAAGTTTGATCAGTGAGTGCTTCCAGTAAATTAGGCCAAAATTGACTAATTTATGCAAACTTGCAAATTTAACTGAAAATTATTTCTTTTAGAGAGCATAATTTTCTGTGATATAATGTTCTTTTGCAGATATATCTGCAGTACTGTAAAGCTGGTTCTTTTAGTTATTTTCTATTTTATTTCAACATGAAGATGAACCTCCTGAGAAAAACTCTGATCATCAGTTCTCTTCTGCCTTGGTTTAACTCATATATATATATATAACCCCCAAGGAATATTGGCATTTTTTGCTGCTTCACCACTTTGAAGAAATTGCTGTTTCTTCCTATTAACCAATCTGCTAAAGTTTGATCAGTGAGTGCTTCCAGTAAATTAGGCCAAAATTGACTAATTTATGCAAATCTTGCAAATTTAACTGAAAATTATTTCTTTTAGAGAGCATAATTTTCTGTGATATAATGTTCTTTTGCAGATATATCTGCAGTACTGTAAAGCTGGTTCTTTCAGAATAACTAAAAAGTTCACTATACTTATTAAAATTTATGGATTACATCCTAGTTATTTGACCTTTAACTAAGGGTGTAAATGGATCCGGATTACCCGGTCCGAATCCGCTCCGTATCCAGTTACTATCCGTATCCGTTTTAAACGGAGCGGATACTTAACGGATACGGATACGGATATATATTGGATAACTCCAAAAGTCACGGATATGGAAACGGATATGGATGGAGAAGTACAAACGGAGCGGATATCCGCACTATTACTATCCGAATCCGCCAATACTCCCAGTTTCTCCGGGCCTCAAATTCGCTAATCTTTTTTATCTCTTTCCAGTTGCTAAAGGGTTATATATTCTCCGTCTCTGTTTCTTTACCCATTGTGGGACTATACTTCATATCCGGAATAAAGTTATTTTTTGTTGAAAAGCACGCCTTGGGAGCTGAGAGCATTCTCGCCTTGGGACCCGGCCCGGTCATTTAAATTAAACAACTAATTTGGCATGTGGGCCCTGCCTCTTCGTCTTATATATTTTTTTAATTCACGAGGAATTTGATGGAACTCCTTGAGATATATAAATTAAAACAAAAGACATCTTAAATAAGCACCATGAATCAGAAGAAATCATATATATAATATTTTACAAATTACTAATTTAATTTAATTTAAATAAATTAACTTAAATTATTCATTCATTTTTATATTTAAAGTTTATTAATTAGTATTTGTATCTTAAAGTTCTGATAACTCAATTATTCGATAATTATTCGTTTCGTATTCGTATTCGAATCCGTATCTGTATCCGTAGATTATCTGCTCCGTATCCGTATCCGTTTAAGGCGGATTTGGTTTTAGACTTTGACATCCATTTACTATCCGTATCCGTATCCGCTCGATGAAAAACGGATACGGATTTGGTATTAGCATTATCCGTTCCGTATTCGCTCCGTTTTCACCCCTACCTTTAACCCCAATGTTTTAAGTCTTCCGGTACAAATGAAAACCATTATTGCCTTGTTAACTAGGTACTTTGCATGTCATTTTCATTTAGCTAATGCTTCATATTCATTGGATTTGTTATAGGTTAAAGGCCTGACAAAAGAAGATCTGGCAACAAGAAATGACCTTGTTGCAGCACTGCCAGAGAGGATCCGGTCGATACCAGACGGTACAGCCCAACCAAAACAGTCGGGAGGCTGGTTTGGTTCTGGTTCCCGCCCGACCAATGAGATTAAGTTTGACTCAGGTTCGTACACTTTTCATGTAGACTCTTTGAACTATCTTTGTTGTTTCTTTTTCTTCTTCATTTGTCATTTTTTATTGTCAAAATGAGACAGGTAGGATAATAGGTATATGAAACTCAGGTATGCTCGTAAACATGTCTGAACAATATGTTAAGATTCATAAGAACCAGCCTTTGGTCTAGTGGCAAAAGGGAACACCCGGGAGGTCGTGGGTTCGAAACCCAGAAGTTGGTAGGCTAGACCTTTATGGACATTAAAATGGAAGTTGGTAGGCTAGACCTTCATTTTTCTTATAAAAAAAATATGTTAAGCTTCATAATGAGCTATTTATTTGTGCATACAGTTTAGTGTAATGTCCCCATATTCAATGTAGATGAGAATATCATCTTGCTTCTTAGGAGCATTATGTTTGAGCTATTTTAAAACTAAAATATTTGTATACAGTAAAGAATTAATGTTCTCACTCATTTACAGTGAGTCATGTATACTCGGTAATTAGCAACAGTAATATTCCAGAAGCCTCTGATTCCCCTGCCACCAAAACCAGGTTCCCGTGTCTGATAAATGTAATTTAAATGTTGCTACTATTGTTGGGTGTTCATTATAGCATTAGTACATAAATAATCTCTGACAGTGTTTGCGGTCAGCTAGAATTTATGATTTAGGGAGCATTCACTTTTTTAAGTTTTTCAACATGGAAGTAAACATTTTTTGTATACTACCAATTGTGTATAGATGGGAATTTCGAGAGTGACTACTTTCAGCAAACTGACGAGTCAAATCAATTCCGGCAAGAGTATGAGATGCGCAAGATGAAACAGGCAAGTGTTTCCTTTTCTGGCCTGCGGTACCGTACCAGCTGTGTTGTCGAGAGGACTGGTACGTCAGAGGAAAACATTGACCCGAACATTTAATTTCAAGGATAGGTTGAGTAGGACCCTGAGCATTATATTATTAAAATGCCAATATCATACCAGCTAGGCTCAATACCCTTTTATACTCGAGAACACTCGAACAATCCCAGTACCATAGAGATATCAATTTCCCAGTTTGTACCATTTTGTAATGTAAGTACCGCTATGTATTCTAAATGACTTTAGCATCCTCATATATTGGCTCCTTAAAATATCGATGTCTTTCTGTTTTTTCCAGGACCAAGGACTAGACATTATTTCTGAAGGCCTTGATACTCTAAAAAATATGGCTTCTGATATGAATGAGGTAAACTCAATATTGCTATATTTAATTTTAATCATCATTTGTTAGAAGTTTAACACTGACGTAAATTGTGTAATAACCAGGAACTGGATAGACAAGTCCCCCTGATGGATGAGATTGACACTAAGGTATACTTTTCCTGCCCCGACATTACATATCTTGGGAGCAACCTGATATATTGTGACATGGTTTATTCATAATTTATTTACATTTTTTTCATTGTTGTAGGTGGACAAAGCAAACTCTGACTTGAAAAATACAAATGTCAGACTGAAGGAGACTGTTAATTCGGTAACCTTAGTAATTTTCACATGGTTTAAGTTTGACCATTAAATTATACAGTCTTGCTTGGTTTCGTTTATTCTCTGATTTTTCTTAATCTTGTGCAGCTGAGATCAAGTCGTAATTTTTGTATTGATATCATCTTGTTATGTGTCATTCTGGGCATTGCTGCTTACCTCTACAAGTAATATTTTTTTTTTTTTACTTTTTTCTGTCAAATACTCAAATACAATTACATAAATTATTGTGCTATGGTGAAAATTTTGGTTGTTTTGATATTATTTCCTGATTTTGTTTTGCAGTGTATTGAAAAAATGATGCCACCACTCCATCATGATGGGATTTCTCTAGTGCCTTGGATTACTTGATTTTATGTTATATCATAGTTTGATGAGTGTTGAAGCTTGATACGCCTTTCTTGTGTATTAATATCTTGATTTATTTTTTTTGCTTTATTTTTTTCTGTACAATCCCCCTTGAACTTGTGTGTGTTGACTATACATTTAATATTGGCTCCGTCTGAAATATTGTAATTGAGTGTAGTTGGTATGTTCTTTTTTGTTATATCCCACCATTCGATTAAGATTTGATGGTTCACGTTGCTTCCGTTGTAGTAGCACTAGACCAAAATCTGTAGGTACCTGAAAGCTGTTTTATCTAATGACATGACCTCTCTCTTTACAGAATTTGGAGACGGCAAACAATTCTATTTGTGGGTTTGTCTTTGTCTTGAAGCAGGTAGAGTGGCGGGATCAAATGTTACCTTTTATTCCATATCATATGTAAAGTAGGCTGAAAGGCATCTCAATCCTTCCTAGGGCTAGGAGCGGGTCTCTTTCGTACACACAGAGTTGTCCCAAAAACCATGGTCGCTCTGCTGGAGACGAGATATCATTATCACTTTTAAATTCTGTAGGTATTCAGTTGCAATTTGCATTTGCATTTGCATGCACGTCCTTTTCTTTTTTATTTTTTTTTCTCTTTTGATATGTCACCATGTACGTAGAATTAATCTTTCGTCATTACATTATCCATTACTGATTAAATAACATAACCACAAAGTCAGAAGTACCCACTGTTTTTCAAGAAGCTGCTTTCTTATATGTTTTCTCGATTAAAGATCTGCCCAGTAAAAATTGTCCATTGACCCCAAAAAACAAAAAAAAACAAAAATGCACTAGTATTATAAAACATTTAAGATAGTGATGAAACAATAAAAAGATAGCAAAACAATAGTGACAGTTTTTTCAATAATATGAATTTATTATGAGGAGGGTTCAAATGCCTTCATTTTTCATGCCTCCACCATGCCTCCATTTTTAAAAACTTTAATAACTCAAAATTTAAAACTTAAAAGTGAAAATAAAACCGTTAGATTATGATCTACATCATTTTATCTATGTGCTCATAAAAAATTATCACATTTCGATTTTGTTTTTATGTGAATCAATAAGTTGAAAAATCAACGGCTAGAAATTATCCATATTAGTACGTTTTTTACAAGCTCTTGATGACAACCAAAACAAAATTGAAATGTCATAATTTTTTACACGTGCATAGATAATATGATGTAGATCATATCCAACGTTTTATTTTGACTTTTAAGTTTTAAATTTTGAGTTATTAAAGTTTTAAAAAATGAAGGCATGATGGAGGCATGAAAAATGGAGGCATTTGAACCCTCCTCATTTATTATAGAAAAGAAGGCGAAGGAAAAGTAGACAAGAGCTTTATCCTTTGCGTCTTAATCTGGTAAAGACCTGCCACGTGTGACGTAGGTTGCTGTAATCAAGCCTAAATAGCCTTGCACTTGCACTAATAACATTTTTCTCCCCATTTGGTACATATTTAAATAAGAAAACAACTATTAACTTTTCTTCTTTTTTTTTGGAAAAAAAAACTTTCCTACACTTCGATAATAAACAAACCAAATAAAGAAAATCCGATTAATATGGGCGCAAATGATTTTGATTTGATAAACTTTCTTCCTTTAGGAATTCTGACAAAATAATTCATGCATCTCCTAAAATAATTCTATCATTTATAAATGTAAATTAAATGATCTTCAAACAAGTTGATCTCTTATTTGAGCAACAGTTTAGCATATTTAGGAGCAAACAAATAATTTACAAGGCCTATATATATATATAGTACTAAAAATGGTTTGTTTGTCGAAACTTGAAAACCTTTCTTCACACTAAAAATAAAATACAAACAAGAACATACTAGTAATTCTGAGAGATAATGGAACAAAACATTGTGAAAATAAAAGAGTTCATATGAATAATAGATTTCACAAAATGATACATTGTTCAAGGATAACTAAATTAAGGTACTAATCAAATCAGTTGATGAAATTTATTTAGATAATTTACATGAACCAAAAAATAAGAAGGCTCTATGCAACCTACAATGGTACCACAGTAACGATTGCTCCTGTTCCTGTACATTGCACCACAATGTCTAAATTTAAACCTAAATATTCTCTTCAAGAATCACAGCAACAATATAATTCAATTCAAAAGTTCGTCAATCCAATCCACATTTAGCTCCTCAAATGTTTCATTTAAATTATTGATATCGATATTGCAATTTGAATCTTGACCCAAGGCACCATTTGCAATATTTTGAACACCAATTACTTGGCGCTCCCTGCACCTCTCAAGAACTTTTGTATCATTATTATCGGTTCGAAACTGAGGCAGCAACTGATTCATGCTTAAAACCGACTTGGGCGATATGGCATCGCTCTTCTCCTCCTTTACACCATCGCCATCTCTCAATTCCATTTCCGAGTGTGCAAAAAAACAAACCTTCCTTTGACAATTCCCCTGATCCCGACACATCTGTGTCTTGTACTTGTCAGGATGGAGCCACGTCTCGAAAACACCATGCGCAAACTGACACCTGTCGCCGTTCTCACATTGACCCCGTTTTCTAAAATCCGCGCACGGTTTGCCAGTGTACGAGTACGTCCGTGGGTCTCGCCGCCTCGCCTTCTCGCCCGGGTGCAAATAGTCGCAGCCGGTCCAGTCATGATGGCCCCGACTGGTGGTACACCGCTGTACCTTGAACTGATACATCATGAAATAGTCACGTGAGTGCCCGCTAGCCGTGCCGGTACGGGAATTGACCTCCTTCAGGGGCTTCGACTCGGAACTCCTCATCAACCCAGCATAATAGCGCATCATAGCCACAGAATTCTGAAATTCGGCGCAGGGTATCCGCTGCACTGAATACTCCGAGTTGCAATCGTACAGAGGCATCGCCATCGGACATGCATATGGTGTCGCTTGGTAGAGGCGATTGGGACTGAGATCGGACATGGCGGAATGGGGGGTTAACTAGCTAGGGTTTGATTTGAGAGGGAAATTAAAAGATATAAATAAATAAATAAATAAAAAATGCCACAGATTCTTCAAATTCTTGAAATATGTAAATATAAGTGGAGCAATACACCGGAGACATTCAGCGCCGTCTTGCAAGTTGAATTGGAGAAAGGAAGCGAACCGACGCCGCTTGGTAGTTATTCATTTCTTTTACTTATTTTGGTTTCGTGAGTCTTGTTATATGTAGTCAATTGTATTGCATATGTAAAAACTAATTATATATAATTTATACCGGATAAGCTCAGGTAATTGTAGCAAATTTTATTATAGTTAACTCACTAGCTTGCTGAGGAATTCAAATGTGGACAATCTAATTTTGAACATGTGCACGGTTGGCAAATTATTATTCTTTGTATTATTAACCAAAAAGTGTACTATGTGTTGAAAATAAAACAAATATGAAAATATTGCCTACTGGTGGCAAAAAATTTGCTTGCGTTGAGCAAATGTTCATCATTTTTTTCCTTCACCGCGTCAAGGTTCACATGGTAATCTGCCATAATAGATCAAAGACCAAAATAAAAGATCCAGATATATGAATTGGAATTTGGAAGGTTCGACAGACATGGAGAATAAACGGCAACCAATTATTATTAGTCGGCCACGTGGAGCTGCTTTAGAAATCAAACGCCAAGTTTGCTGTTTGCTGTTTGCTGTTTTGCTGTTTGTAGTGGTGTCCCCCAATGTCAGTGAAACTGCGTGATTACTGTGTGTAGACGTGGTTTATGGACCTCTATTGAATAGGAAGTTTGTCAGTATATGAATGCAAATTGTGGATACCGTGAACCTGGAGTAAACAATTAATTCCGAGGATAATTGGATAAGGCCTCGGACGAGGGGAACTTGGCGATGAAGCCAAAGATTTTATATTGAGCTGGTATAAAATGAAAAGACATTAATTGTTTTATTTATGTGTCAAGTTATTATGATAATAAATAGACCAGTCAACATTTTAGACCAACACATTCTCATATAATTTTGACATGGTAAATTTTGACATGCAATTTTGTTTAATGAGTTCGCATCTCCTGAGATAACATAATATTTGAATTCATATTCAAACTGTTCATCAAAATTCGAATTAATTCGATCCTAGATAAAATGTGTATGGAGTCTCTTTATTATTTGTATTAAAAAAAATTGAACGTTCTTGATCTAAATTCAAATTTTTTTGTTTTTCTTCATAAGTCTTTTACTGCGCCAAAGTTTGTGGGAATATGTTTTCATAGATTAAACATCAAAATAAAAGCTCCAGATATTTTCTTTGTTTTTTTAAATCAGATTTTTTTGTCGAGAGCGAATCAGAAGATTCCACAGACGAGTAGACTGTAGAATAAATATGAAAAAGGCTTCCGCAAGGAATTTTCTTTATAAATTTATAATTAAAAAAAAAATTGAAACCAACATGATTATTTTCTTTTTATTGTTGAAAATTTTCACAGAAACTGCGAAGTCGTGAAGGAAATCAAACTCTCGACCTTTGGGTAACCAACAATCCTAGAACTTTTCTTCTAACCAACTGTGCTACCTCCCCTTTCTCAATTAGTTTTTTTTTTTTTTTTTTACAAAAATCATAAGAACCGAAATGTCATTTCAGTCCGAACTTTTTTTTTTCGGACCGAAATGGCAATTTGGAACGTGGTGGTTTCACAGGTTTTCAGCCCAGCAGCCACAGAAAATTCAAAAATCTCTGGAATGAAATGTCATTTAAGTCCCACTAAATTTTGTTTTTTAAACCGAGACAGCCTCTTCTCTCTTCTCTTATTTCTTCTTTCTCCTTTCTTCCTCCTCTTTTCTTTCCACCCGAACCAACTCTCTCTTTTTTTCAACTCTCAAAATTCAATTTTTTTATTCTAATCACATTTATTTGTATATTTTCGAGAGGAGAACAAGAAAAACTTCAGATCTACAATTTTCGTTAGGTACGTGGTTAATTTTTTTTTTTTTGGATAAACAATTCGAATTATATAAATTTTTTGTAGTATAAATAAGTAATTGTAGAGTAATTTTGTTTTTGTAGTGTAAAATGACTTTTTGTAGTGTAATTTTAGTAATTGTAGAATTATTTAATTTGCATATAAAGTAGTTTAGCTTTTTGTATGTAGTATAAATAAATTGTAGAATAATTTAGTTTTTTTAGTGTAATTTTAGTAATAGTAGAATGGCTTAGTTTGTATGTAGAGTAATTTATTTTTTTGCATGTAGTATAAATAAATTGTAGAATAATTTAGTTTTTTTAGTGTAATTTTAGTAATTGTAAAATGGCTTAGTTTGCATGTAGAGTAATTTAGCTTGTTGCATGTAGTATAAATAAATTGTAGAATAATTTAGTTTTTTTAGTGTAATTTTAGTAATTGTAGAATGGCTTAGTTTGCATGTAGAGTAATTTATCTTTTTGCATGTAGAATAATTTAGTTTTTTTAGTGTAATTTTAGTAATTGTATAATAGCTTTGTTTGCATGTAGAGTAATTCAGCAAGTTAAATTTATTTTAATAATGTAGAATAATTTAGTTTTTTTAGTGTAATTTAGGCTTTTTTGTAGTGTAATTTAATTAATTGTAGAATTATTATATTTTGTATGTAGAGTAAATTAGTCTTTGTACAATTAACAAATTATAAATAATTTTTTTTAATTATGGCAGTAACTGCTAAAAAAAATTTTAAATAGGAATTAAGTTCGAATTACAACATTCCATCCCAGTTCTTCCTTCCTGACATCTCCAAAAAAATAAAAGTAAAATATATAAACTGGGAATGGATACTGGTACACTGGTACCCAACTATATATCTTACCAGCTGCTAACGCCACTGTACCGATTTACTAATCAGGGGCTGGTTGAAGTATAAATAATTAATTGTAGAGTAATTTTGCTTTTTGCATGTCAAAATTATATTTATTGTTTGCATGTCAATATTTAATTGGGTTTGCATGTTAATATTTGTTTTTATGTAGTTTTTTTATATTGTAATTTATTATATTGTAGTGCAAAATGGATGATGAACGACCCTTACAGCCCTTACTGCGATTGCCTCAAGAACAACACAAATTATACTTGGCGAATATGCAGGTATTTGTTTAATCTCGGTTTGGATTTAAATTTATTGATAAACTTGTAAGTTAGAATTAAATTTTGTGGTTATTTTTTTTTTCATGGCAATTATTGTTCCAGCCTGATTATGCACTGGGTCCTGGTCCTCGGAAAATGAGCGTTCATTACCAATCTCGGATGAAACAAGGTTTGGTGAATTTAGGCTTGTACCAGATGAACAATGTGACTCATTGTCATATTGATAAAGGGTTGATCACTGCTCTTGTTGAGAGGTGGAGGTCCGAGACGAATACTTTTCATCTTCTGATTAGGGAGTGCACAGTGACATTGGAAGATGTCAGCTGTCTGTGGGGCTTACCTGTTACCGGTAAAATATTTTTTGTTACTAATTTATACTTTTGTTATTAATTTATATTTAATGCAAGTATATATTTATCTAACATCTATGTTTACAAATAAGGTCATTTCTGGACATACCGATAATAATTAGTCACAATTGATCGAAGACTTCCTAGGACATGAAGTGTATGATGGTTACGAAGATAGTGAGGAGGATTTTTTGTATCAAAGGTGGATAACAAAGGTGAACTTAACAAGAAAATAACAAAATCAAAATACCATATGCGTCTTAAATAGTTGAATGACAACTTTAGTGTGGAATTGACACAACATGTAAAATGTTATTGGTTTTCATTTCCATCTTTTTTTTCTCGCTAACAAGCAACGCTCAGGGAAAAAAAAATCTAATTTAATTTTTTAAATGAAATCCTATTTTTTTTTTTTTATTTCCTTTTTATTGCCGTCCTGTTAGGGCATGGGGTGGTTGGTTCGCATTTTTGGAAGACGATTACCTACTATTTTAGTACTATTTTTTCCATTACCGTGTTTGACGAATATGACAATGGATATGATAATGTATAATTATTTTGTGATTGCTTTTTTTGAATTATGATAGTCGTTGCAATATATACTAAATCAAACACTGTAATAATATATACTGAATCAAAACAATGAAATGTTGAACGTAAAGGCAGATTGAAAAGGAGCATTTAAAAAAAGAGGAGGGATCTAATTACACTATTTTATGGTGACACATCTTGACATCATATGTTTACACGTTATTTTTGTGATTTTAAATCCAAACAGTCGATCTGAGCCGTTCAACATGATCTCCATATTAAAATGTGGTTAGAGATCAAATTTTACATTTTTTGGAATTTTTTTAGTATTTATTAATATGTGTACAAAATTGCTGTTTCGAAACAATTCTGGATCATTGCAAAACAACGATTTTCAAAAATTCTAAATATGGAGACCATATTTAATGGTTCTGATCGACTATTTAGACATTGAAATCGCATAAATTACTTATACAAATATAATGTCAAAATGTGTCACCATAAAATGATGTAATTGGATCCCTCCTCTTAAAAAATTATATTTATGTATGATTTTTTATATAGTTTAGAGTAATATGTCATAGTATGGTAAAATTGATATCTATTCTCCATACAAAATTTTTATATGATTGATCCTCAAACATGATAACATGTTATCATGAATAATATTTTTTGGTATACATTATCTGGAATTCTAATATTCTACAGAATTATCTGTAAAACGAACCAAACGTCTACGGACATCATTGAGGCGGATTCGACTCTGCTGCTTTTCTCTAAGAAAAGCAGGGTCATGCTTTTCAGATCACAACCATTCAAAATTTTCCATTCGCGTATATCGATAAATAAACTTTTTCATACACAAATCTCAATGAATTTGAATGATTGGAATCGGAAAAGCAGGACCCTACTTTTCTTAACGAAAAACAGCAGAGTCGGATTCCATTGAGGCTAGGCGCGTGAGGCTGACCGGTGGACCCAGTCATTAACTTACATATTGGCACAAGCAATGCATTTTATGTCTTTTATATGTGCATAAATTTATGAATACTAACTCAAGCATATACCGAAAATGTTGTGCAAAAAAATTAAGTGAAATGCATTTACATTGAGTTTTTGTACATCTGTTCATGTTTCTAATCAATTCATACCTCATTTATGATTAGAAAATAGCGAAATATATTAAATAATTTGTAATTATATTTTAAAAATGTGCATAAATTTATTTGTATTGTATTAATATCTGGATGTAGACAAAATAATGGTGTTAATGAGCTCATATAAAATCTGAAATGTTATTTGGTTTTCATTTCCATATTTTTCCTTGCTAACAAGCGACCCTCAGGTAAACAAATAAAATCTAATTTAATATTATAATATTATTAAATGAAATCCTGCTTTTTTATGTCCTTATTAATTGCGTTCTCATGGTAGGGAATTACTCATTTGGAAAATAATTTACGCCCAGTGGACGGGCGGTTGGGGTAGATTTAAAAATAAGTTTGGGGTGGGGGCAGATTTGATAATTTGTTTTTTTTTTTTGGGGTATTAATAAAAATATCGGCATCCATCACCGTCTTTAATTTATTTATTGAGGCCCTGTTCGGCAGCCCCGTTCCCACAGGGAATTGAATAGGAATGGGGTTAATTTCCTATTTTGATTTGAAGACCGTTCGGCTGGCTTATTTCTTCCCGATGGGTTCCCGAGTATATTTCCCAATTGTTCCTGTATAAGTGCAATTTTGTGGGAAAAAAATTATCATCTCAGACTCGATTTTTTTCTTCCCAAATCTACTCTCTCCTCTTTCTTCTCTCAATATTAATGCAATTAACTCATAAAAATAAACTACCAGCTAATTAATTATGTAATAGCACGTTGATTTTTATTTTATTTTTGGAAAAACATGATTGCTATAATGCTATTAGAGCATATATATCAAAAATAATTTTGTCCAATAATCTCTATTTTTTTTATTAAAAATATAAAATGATGAAGTATTTTTGAATTATGTATGTATTTAAGAAAATAAATATTTTTATTGTATATTGCTTTTAATCAATGTTATTAAATTATAATATTTATTTTATTAATAAGAATAATTATATAATATCAAGCATTTTAGAAATAAAATAAAATTTTCCGCATGTAATCTCACAGTACAACCGAATATTCATTTCAACACATTCTCGTACATACTCGTACATTCATTTCAAAATTCATCTAAAATATATTTTCAAAGTTAGTTGCCACTTCTGTTTTATTTTTTTATAAATGTTTATAAAATATATATTTATAAAATAATAATAAATAAGTAATAATTAATAAGTAATAAGTAATCTTTATATTTTATAAAATAGTAATTGATAAGCAACATTATGTTATTATTTAATATATTTTATTTAATTTACTTTATTAATCAATTTATTAATAAAAAATTGCATAATATCAAGCATTTAGAAAGAAAAATACGATTTCCCACAACTAATCCCACGGTACAACCGAACACTCATTTCAACATATTCCCATAGTTAATCCTATGCGTACCCGCGCCCATGGGTTCCTGATTTTTCAAAAGTGGGTTCCCGTCCCCGTCAAATCTCATCCCGTGTAATCCCGTAACATCGGAACAGACCCTGAGTGCGTCAAAATTACCGGTCTTTTGGGGGTTTTAAGATAACATTTTCCGTCGCCATCTCTCTAATACGTGTCACCTTGTGAGTTCTTCCCTGACATCACACGACTCGGCACTTAATTTATGTAAGTTAGACAATGACTTATGGCCCCTTGCATTTATTTTCCCTTTTCACAATGCACCACCGTCCACCGCCCCGGATATCAACATGTGTGGCCATGTGGTCATTGACTCATTGTCACATCTGAGATAAATTATTTGAATATTAATTTATCCGGGTTGCTAATCCAATGATAAAGTACTCGGCTTTTAAGTGCGACTATAATCTTTTACACATTTGGATGAAGAAAAAAATTCGTCCAAACTTTTGATAGAGTCTATAAGATCTGTTTTTTCCTTTAGAAAATAACCCGACAAAATATATGTAAATTTTATAATTTGGTAGTATATATGCATTTGCTCTCCTCGAATTTTCATTTATTGGAAAGCACTACTCGAAACCTAGAATTTGTATACCTCACTTATTCACTTATAGAGAGAATTAGAAGATGGAGAGGAATATACTAGGAGGGGGGTTCAAATGGGCTCAAACTTTCCATGTTTCTTTGTACTTCATATATTATATTTATAATTTTAAAGTCTAAACTGTCGATTAGAACAGGACAATATGATCTCCATATTGAAATATGCTTGGAGACTAAGTTTATATTATTATTTGAAAACTTTTTAAAAAATTTTGTATAGGTACAAAATCAGTGAATTTGGACCATCCAAAAAATAGTGATTTTGTACGTATCTAAATAAATAGTAAATTATTTTCAAAAAATATAAAATTTGGTTTTTATACATATTTAATATGAATATTATATTGAGCGATTCGGATCGACCGCTTAGACTTTAAAAACAAAAATATAGAATGCGAGACATGTTGCATAAGTATAAATATTTCATTGCATATGTATTAATACTTTAGAAAAAAAAATTATGTGCTGGAGTATTTTGCGGTCCTCCCAGATAGTTATAGTAGTTATGATGCGGATACAGTGCGGGTACTTAAGCACAGGTACTGTTATCAACTTTCTAATTTAATTATGACGTAGACAAAAGAATTTGCTGAAGTGTTTTATGTTTACCATGTCATATGACAAGCTAAAGCCATATAAGCACAATTAAATATACCACCATAATAGAAGGGTCGGTTGTAACCAAATGAGATTGTTCAAAAGCTCGATTAACAGAAAGAAAAAAAAACTCAAAAACTTATTTGAACCAAGTCTAATAGTTCAGGGACTAAAACCACATTTTCTCTTCTTCTTTTTTTGAAAAAAAAAAATCCGGAATAGAAAAGATTGGCCCCTTTCTAATATATTTTTTTGTCTTATTTATTTTGTGATATCTGTGCTGCATATGTAATTATCACTAAATGTTCATTAATTATTCTTGAATTAACAATAATTTCTTTAAGTTAGCAGTTAATTGCTATCAAAGTTTGGTCATTAGTGGCGGTATAAGCATCCCTGTGAATTGAAAATTTTCACTTTTGTTTTTCAAAAATTCTAACTTTTATAAAAACTAATACTATTTAGTCCTCTTTATAAAATGAAATCACATAATATTTACTTATTCAGTCAATTCTAGTTTTGTGGTTCCGTTTTGTCCCTGCATAGTGAAGATCTAAGAGCATCTACATCTCTAGTATTATTAGAGTTTTTAATTTGATTTGACAGTTTCTAATTCAATTTCAGGGATGTGGGAGAGTTTCTTATTTAGAGTTTTTTATTAAGAAACTGTTTATAAACTCCATGTTGGCCAAATGATTGGCTCATATTATTTCTCCTTTTTAATTTGTTGCTGATGTGGTTTAATAGAAACTCTAAAATTAATTTTAGGAATGTAAGAATTAGAAATTTTGGAGACCTTAATTTGTAAAAAGTAGTTAACAGATATTTAGAAACAAATTTGAGTTGCTGGAAAGTAGATGCTTTAAGGATCAAATTCCAGCGTGCTTGTTTGTCAAACAAGTGGAAGTGTTGAAAAGAAAATGTGCTTCTGTTTCGCACATTTGACTCCAGTTCAACAAGTATAGTACAGTGAAAGGATGAAATTGAATATAGCTGGGTTAAAATACCTTATTGTTTTGTGCCTAGGGGGATCAATGGCATCCTTCTATCCGTTTATCCGACCCGTACTGTATTCGATAAGACAAGTATGGGTAAGAATTTTTTTTTGTGAACTTATCGGATATGGATATAGGTAAATATTTTTTTTCCGTTATCTAAACGGGTAAGGGTACGAGTAAAGCCTATTCTGTACATGTTACCTGATCAGGTAATTATAAAAAAAATTTATATATATTATATATATTAATGAGCAATGAATATTAATTCTCTAACTATTCTTGATAGTTGTGTTACACTTAATTAACCATTAAAACACGTAAATAAATTTAAGTAAATCCCAATAAAATTTATTTCTTTTTACTTGAATTCCAATAAAGTTTAGACCTTTAAAACACATATATATTTGTGAAATGATTAATGTGTTTTAATGTATTATTTAGTAAATAATATTTTTTTTATTATAATAGCATTATCCGTTACCTACTACTGTTTCGTTATCCGACAACCATAACGGGTAAGGGTAGGGTACGGGCAAGGTAATTTGTAGCCGATAAGAACAATTTGTAACGGGTACGGATATGAAAATGCTTACACCCGACCCTTATCGTACCCGTTGACACCCCTATTTGTGCCCCAATCATACCTCACATCATTACATCTCTATTTTTAAAGTTCAAACAGTCGATTCAAACCACTTAACATGATCTTAGAGACCAAATTTTATATATTATTTTTAAATTACTATTTTTTAAATATGTACAAAATCACTGTTTTTTATAAGATTACGAAACATTAAAAAACAGTGATTATGTGCCTATTTAAAAAATATAAAATTTGATCTTTAAACATAATTGGAACACAAAAAACAACAAAAACAACAGCACGTTTTATTCCTACTCTAATGAAATTTTTTTTTTTTTTCAATATATCATCTCCCCGTAGTACAATACATTCCATTTATCTGGAAACCTAGGAACAAAAATACAATAAAATGGGATGTGACACTTTCATTCAAATTTCAATTTTTCACAATACCATTCAAATATATTTATGTTTAACAGCTATTTCATCACAATTCAACCATTATTTCTCTATCTAGCAAGATCAGCAAGAGCCTACATAATTTTATAAAAAAAAAATTAACACTGCAATTAAATTAAAAATATTTTTACCGCTTAATTTGATCTTAAATAAATTTCAAAATTTATAAATTTTATAAGTACATCACTTATGAAGTAGGTAAGTTTGAATTTGTCATTTGAAGTTTATTCGATATGTTTAGAATGTTGTTGGTACTCAGGATGAAGTGGCCGATTTTTTGTTTTTAGGAATTATAAAATCAAATTATCAGGAACAAGATGGATTCAGGTAATTTTTAGTTTTTAGAATGATTACTTTTTTCAATCACATAGATAATTTGGTCCCATTGAGATATCTACTGAGACCGAATCAATCATTTGATTCAAGTAGTTTCTATAAGTTGCAGCGTGACTTCGTCACAAAAACCTAAAAATGACTTGAACCAAACCATCCCAGTAAGAGTTGCCCTCTCCTCTCATTCATTTTCTCTCTTCCACTCGGGTCCCCTATTGGGATTAAGCCAAAGAGATGGTTCAGTCTCATTGATTTTTCACACTGTGTGGTCGTTGGTGTAATTGTTCAATATCATTAGTCTCTTCCTAATGGAACTGAATCATTGGTTGGTCCCATCCATTTATCAAGAAAAAATAATTCATCATATTTCCAATAATTTGATTTTATTTAGAAAATTAAAAAAAATTGTGAATGACATCTTAGTTGTACTCTTGAACTATAGAACTTTTAATAAATATTTATGACATCTACTTTCAAATTGAAAAAAATATAGAGATTCTAAATTAATAATCAATTAATACTAAATTGCTGGGATATTTTCATCATGTATCAACACAAATTAGTGATGCTAATTGAATTTTACAGTCGGATGAATAGTCATAAATCTGAATTTGGAAGGATAATTATTAGAATAAAAAATTTATGAGGTGATTATAACAACTTCAATGTTTTGAATGATGCGGTGGCATTTCCAATAAATAAAAAGAACTTGCTTATTACAAATTTGCGTTGTCGGATGAAACTGCTTGTTTTAAATTAAGGCAAAATGGGTGATGTACCCATCAAAAATTAAGAATTTGGATATTTGCCTATCAAATATTTAAATTGGGGTATTTGCCCATCAAATTTATAAAATCTTGGAAATTTACCCATATTGATATTAAAACTGATAATTTAATAAAAAATCTGTTATAAAAAAATTTATTCCAATTTTACCATCTTCACCAGTTCTTTTCCCACCTGACTTTCGTCTCCTCTTCTCCATCGCGCACACAGTCGCTCTCTCTCTCTCGTTCAAAATGAATGCTGGTGGCTTACAGTGTTTCGAGGTCAGAGAGAGCAAAGCCACTGAGATTATCAAAGTCCATTGAAGCAAAAGCCTCCTTGTGCTTGGATGTTGTTGAATCTTGTTGCTGCATCCATACATATACCAATTGTAACTTTTGACTTCTAGCTTAACCTTTTTCAAATGATATCAGACAACCCTAGCAAGTATTTTTATCGTCTGGAATCAAACAGGATCAATACAGTCTGTGTGCGCGATTTGAACGAGAGAGAGAGAGACTGTGTGCGCAATGGAGAAGAGGAGACGAAAGTCAGGCGGGAAAAGAACTGGTGAAGAGGGTAAAATTGGAATAAATTTTTTAATACAGATTTTTTTTTTAAATTATCAGTTTTAATATCAATATGGATAAATTTTCAAAATTTTATAAATTTGATGGACAAATATCCCAATTTGAAGATTTGATGGGCAAATATCTAAATTCTTGACTATTGATGGGTACATAACCAATTTTGCCTTAAATTAAAGCGTTAAGATTTTAATATCTTGTGGGCGTGAGTGCATGACCAAAATGTTAAGTCTTTATGATTCGATTGTGCAAGGA
Source organism: Carex parvula (assembly GCA_025461045.1). Taxonomy (NCBI): domain Eukaryota; kingdom Viridiplantae; phylum Streptophyta; class Magnoliopsida; order Poales; family Cyperaceae; genus Carex; species Carex parvula. The sequence goes on along the minus strand of JAJGRW010001393.1, from coordinate 1,059,888 downwards.
GAAATTAGGGGTAAAGATTTTAACAGAGTAGTTTTGACTTCATGCGGCGCACAAACTATACAATCAAAACAATCCTGCATTCTATTTTTGCGCTGCATAAAGTCAAAACTACTCTGTTAAAATACTTACCCGAAAATAGATAAAACCAACGAGCAATTCTTAAAAAAAAAAAAAAAGTATTTCTGTATATAAAAACCAAACGGTCACCTTGATTTCAAGACCTATTATTCGTCAGGACCCATATCCTCGACGGTACCGTAAAAGATTCCCTTTTACAATTAGCTATTTACGGTTTGAGATTAATTCTCAGCCGGTTTGGGATTCGGGCTGACTGAGGGGCAGTATTATTGGGCTTTGAGATTCGTGCCAAGTTAAAAAGAACGGTCCAGATCAAGTAATTGTAAAAGATTCCCTATTACGGTACCGTCGGTGATATAAATTCTTATTGGTCATGTTCAGTGAATTCAATAGGATAATCTTTAGAGTAAAGATGTTGTCCCCCGCACTCCAGTCCCCTAAACGCCCCCCCCCATTCTAACTAACTTTGTCAATCATTAAACTACCTTGCAAAACGTGTAAAATGTGTAAAAGATGAGTCCAGTTTTTTCTTTAAATACTTGATATCTTAGGTATGAATACTAGATGAATTATATATGAATATTTGATATCTTAGGTATGAATACTTTCCATTTTGTATGAATACTTTCCATATATGAATATTTGATGAGTCCAGTTTTTTCTTTAAATACTTGATATCTTAGGTATGAATACTTGATGAATTATATATGAATATTTGATATCTTAGGTATGAATACTTTCCGTTTTGAGATAATACTTTCCATATATGAATATTTGATACCTTGAAAAACGTGTAAAAGTAGGTCATCATGGATCTCATTTGAAAGAGAAAATTGTATAGAACACGTTCGTAGTTTTAGATTTGCAAAATTCCTTATAGATCGTCAGAAATATTGGTTAGATTGAACGGAGAAAAAAAAAACCACCTTGAAAAGCGTGTAAAAGATAAGTGATGTGTCCAGTTTTTTTTTTTTAATACTTGATATCTTAGGTATGAATACTTGATGTCTTAGGTATTCATACTTTCCATTTTGTATGAGAATTAATTTAATCAATGAATGTAGCACTGGTGGTGTGATCCACGTGATTTTTTGGTTGTGGTCCCCAATGCAGTCTGATAGTTACTGCCCCCGAAAAGTAATGGTCCCCAGTTTGTATGTAAATTAATACTTGATATCTTAGGTATGAATATTTTCCATTTTATATGTGAATTAATGTATGCTGAATAGATGTCTGACAGTTATACTTTGACCATTAGAGAACGTTTAGGGGACTGAATGGGAGGACTGTTAGTCGATCCCTAATCTTTATCGTTAGCGCACTTTATCCTCTCTCGATATCTGCTGAGCTGGCCCAATGAGTAGGCACAGAGGTGGCGCGTCCTATGTTGGTCCAATGACGCTCGACCGTCCGATGTGGCAAGATGCAGATTGAAAAGATATAGTAAGTGACAGTGCACACTCGTAGAGACTTAGAGACTAGAGAGAGAGAGAGAGTGCGGCGACACTGGTGAGTGGGGTTTCAACTTTAAACGCAGCGAAATAAATTCCAACCACAAACTCAGTGCTTGTTCGTCTCCATCCCACGATATAAGCGCCAGACCCCTCAACTCCTCTGTCTCTTCTCTATTCTCCGCTCCTCTTCTCTTCTCTTACAAGAATCCCAATTGCTCGACAAGTTACCGGATAAGAAGTTACTTAACTCGTAGAGCGCCTTTACTTCTCTTCTACTTGGCGTTTCCACAGGGAGAGGTGTGAGCTTAGTTTCCATGGCTCTAGCAAGCTTCTCCGTTCCTACGCATTCGCTCGTAGTGCTACCTTCAGAATTCCAAAAGAGTAACGCTCTCGCCTCCGTTTTGCTTGCTCCAATCCATCTCCATTGCAATAGGAGCCACAGTAGGCTATGCAAGGTTTGTTTTCTCGGTTCTCCTTTTCACAATTTTATTTTCTCTTTCTCAAATTTTCTGATTCCTAGACGAGTCTTCTTCTCTATTTAGTGCTTGCTATTTTATTTGGGAACTTCTTATTTTTTTTATTTTTTGAAAAAATTGGCTCGCTGTAGTTTTGATTACTGTTCTCTTGTTGGTTCTATTGATAGTTTTATTTTTATTTTTTGTTATTGATCAGAATTTTCTGTTATACAGCCTAGGAGAAGAGCATGTGTTTCCGCCTCTCTGTCAGACCAAGGGGAGTACTATGCACAGAGGCCACCAACTCCGCTGCTAGACACCGTCAACTATCCAATCCACATGAAGAACCTCTCAATGAAGGTTGATTCTCAATCTTAAAAAAATACCCTTAAACGTGTTTGATGAAATGCTTACAAGAGTTATTTACTTGTAGTACAGGAGCTTAAACAGCTGGCAGATGAGGTCCGATCAGATGTAATTTTTCATGTTTCAAAGACTGGAGGCCATCTCGGCTCAAGTCTAGGTGTGGTGGAATTAACAGTGGCACTCCATTACGTTTTCAATTGCCCCCAAGATAAGATATTGTGGGATGTTGGCCATCAGGTTACTATCTCTTTCTTTATTTTTTTATTGATTTCCTTTATTATATTTTTTTATTCTGTTGTCATCATCAAATTTTGCTATTAAATTGATGAGTAGGGTTCAAATGCCTCCATTTTTTGTGCCTCCACCATGCCTCTATTTTTAAAAACTTTAATAACTCAAAATTAAACTTAAAATTCAAAATAAAACCGTTGGATATGATCTACATCATTTTATCTATGTGCTCATAAAAAATTATCACATTTCGATTTTGTTTTTATGTAAATCAATAAGTTGAAAAATCAACGTCTAGAAAGTATCCACATTAGTACGTTTTTTACAAGCTCTTGATGACAACCAAAACAAAATTGAAATGTCATAATTTTTTACATGTGCATAAATAAAATGATGTAGATCATATCCAACGGTTTTATTTTGACTTTTAAGTTTTAAATTTGAGTTATTAAAGTTTTTAAAAATGGAGGCATGGTGGAGGCATGAAAAATGGAGGCATTTGAACCCTCCTCTAAATTGATTTCCTTTATTATTTTACACAATATAATGAGGTCAACCTGAATATATTCTTTGGGTGATTAAATGCTAACACAGCATGTGATTTGGCACATGATGTTATTTTCAGAATCATTGGCTTATTTACAGATTGGACCTTTATAAAATGAGTTATTGCATATTATGAATATAAAAATGTATATAAATCTTTGGACCCATGGGAGCTCTTCAGTAAGTGCACAAAATTATAATTAGATTTATTGAATAGCACTGTAATTAATTATTTGCAGTCATATCCACACAAAATCTTGACTGGGAGGAGGGACCAGATGCCTACTCTGAGGCAAACTAATGGTTTATCGGGATTCACCAAGCGATCTGAGAGTGAATATGACTGCTTTGGCACTGGGCACAGCTCCACCAGTATCTCAGCCGCTCTAGGTAATTGTTTAGCTCTATTTTTATGCTAATTTTTATTTATTTAATTTTAATTTTAAATTTTGTTATTCAAATATATTAATAAAAATTGATGTATAAAAATAGTTGTTAATTGTATAAAATCTTCTAAAAGCTAATATGTAATTGAGCTTCTAAATTGTTTCTGAGAACATTTCTATAATTAAGCAAAACTAGAATAACTATAATCAACGAAGTTTCAATATGCGATATTTTTTTTAGAAAAAGGGAGCTTTCACCAACCAACTTCCATTAACAAATTAAAACGAGCTTACAAAATACAATATTTTTAATTTATATAAAACGACCAAGAAATATAATATGCCCTGTTACTTATACTGGTATATTATATCAGCACGCCCCAGGAGTCAACCACTCATTTTAAATATCTACACAAGCATATGGCCACCCCCAATGCTTATATGCACAAACTGCCTGTAAATAGCAAACTTTTCCAAAAGACTCCTCAAAGAAAATAAAAAGTAAAAAACCACACCCAGCAAAGAATGCTAAGTGGGTCCACACCATCAGTCTTCCAGGGAAACTGCCCCTGGTAATGTAAAATTACTTGTGCAGACACTGTCATTTCAGTTCAACTTTCTCATGATGGACTGATATATTTTTTTTTTCTTTTTTTGTTGGAAAAATGAGCAGGTATGGCAATTGGGAGGGACCTGAAGGAGAAAAACAACAAGGTAATAGCAGTAATAGGAGATGGTGCCATGACTGCTGGCCAAGCATACGAGGCAATGAACAATGCCGGCTATCTAGACTCTGACATGATTGTCATATTAAATGACAACAAACAAGTTTCTCTACCAACTGCCAGCCTTGATGGACCTATTCCACCAGTTGGAGCCTTGAGCAGTGCCCTTAGCAGACTACAGTCTAGCCGGCCTTTAAGAGAACTCAGGGAAGTTGCAAAGGTACAAAATAAAACTATTTAGTGTTGACATGTTGGCAAGTACTGATCGAACCAGAATTTAATCTCATGCTTGCAATTATTTCAGGGAATGACAAAGCAGATTGGTGGATCAGTGCATGAACTTGCGGCGAAAGTTGACGAGTATGCGAGAGGGATGATAAGTGGGTCCCGTTCAACTCTGTTTGAGGAGCTTGGTCTTTATTACATTGGACCAGTCGATGGGCACAACATGGACGATCTAATTATGATTCTTAATGAAGTGAAGAGCACAAAGATAACTGGCCCAGTGCTCATCCACGTTATTACTGAGAAAGGCCGTGGATATCCATATGCAGAGAAGGCAGCTGATAAATATCATGGTATAACTATTAGAAGCACTTTGAATTGCACAATTTAGAATATTTGAGCCTTCTCCATTTTAAATAGTTAACAAGTTTTTCATTTGAAGGTATAATTTATGGAGTGTTGTTAAGTCAATGTAATTTTGGGAGATATGCATGATTTTTTTTTTTATAATATATTAGTTATAGCCTTATTCCTGCTTCCTCTCTCTCTCTCTCTTTTTCTTTTTATTTGAACAACCAACAAACAGTCCAATAATATGCTAGTCTTGGCAGATTATCTGTAAATAAGGTAATGTATTGTGAAGTTATTGCTTTTAAGAAAGTAAAAAAGTTCCATGAATTTGAAGCCAGGCTTTGCAAATCATAGCCACCCGAGAAAAGGTTTTACAATCGAACATTTGCTAAATAGCATATGGTATTAATTCATTGTAGTGCCTTTTTGCATGCAGGTGTCGCAAAATTTGATCCCGCAACTGGAAAGCAATTCAAGTCAAGTGCCAGCACCAAATCCTACACCAACTACTTTGCGGAAGCATTGATAACGGAGGCAGAGGCTGATAAGGATATAGTTGCAATCCATGCCGCTATGGGAGGTGGCACTGGCCTTAACTACTTCCTTCGCCGATTCCCTGACCGGTGCTTTGATGTCGGCATTGCTGAGCAACATGCTGTAACTTTTGCAGCTGGTATGGCATGTGAGGGTATCAAACCGTTCTGTGCAATTTACTCGTCCTTCTTACAAAGAGCTTATGATCAGGTATGTCCATTCTCTTCATACATTGTTCTAGCATTGCTTCTTTCATATATTCGCTACTAATGTGTAAAGCTGAAATTTACTATTGGCATCATAATTATCTGCCTTTCTTTGCTAATAGTTTAGTCCTCTTTATTTTTGTAAATGGATTTTTTGTTTTCCTGCTTATGGACTTAGATTGATTGAAGTTTTGAGTGTGGTAAGCTTTCAGTTGGATGATTAGGGTCCGTAAGGCTGAAGTGTCAATCTTAAATTTCAAGGTGCTAAACCCATGAACTTGGGGCTCAGAGATTAAGATGCCATGTTATTATTATGTTTAATAATACAATGAACCATGGAATCTGTTCTCGTGGCATATGGAAGCTTTTTTGTTAACAACCATTTAAATATATTGAATTCTTTTGCCTTATATGAAATTTGGAAGTTCTTAATTGGACAAAAATTGGAAAAAATAAATAAATAAGAAGGAAAAATGCGAGCCACATCTAACAGGCATTGATAAGAATTCCATATTTTATTATAGTAAATCACCATTTATGCTGTGTAAACAACTCAAATGTTTAATGATCTGTTTTTGGTTAACCATTACCTGGTGTTTGGTGCACAGGTTGTACATGATGTGGATCTGCAAAAGTTGCCAGTGAGGTTTGCCATGGACCGGGCCGGGCTGGTTGGTGCAGATGGGCCAACTCACTGTGGGGCCTTCGACGTGACATATATGGCGTGTCTCCCCAACATGGTTGTAATGGCACCTTCTGATGAGGCTGAACTGTTTCACATGGTCGCAACTGCTGCTGCAATAGATGATAGGCCTTCCTGCTTCCGCTACCCTAGAGGAAATGGTATTGGTGTCCCCCTCCCCCCTGGAAATAAAGGTGTCCCACTTGAGGTAATAGCATTGTAGCTGTGCTTATGGTTTTTATTCATTCAGAAGTGTATTATTATGTTGAGTCTGTCAAGCACCGGAGTCCTGGATTTCAGTGCCTTCCTTATTCCGAGATAAATGGAATTAGATCTATCATTCTTCCAAGGGTGCCTAATGAATGGGACTTCATTTTTATCTCAAATTGGAAATCCTTATTCTTGGTAAAACTAAATCCTAATCAATTATGAGGTCAAGACAGAAATATAAATCACCGGTTTTATGGTCTCCTTCAATACCGGCATCAGCTATTGTCGAATTCAGCAACCGGGTGTACAGGTACCTCTAGCAGATCAGTTGAGTTGTGCCTCGCCTGAGGTTGTCTCAGGCTGTGTGTCCATACCAAACATCGCTGGATTAGTGTTTTCTTTTACTTGTAACTTTTTGTAATCAGAAATACCTTCCTTTTATTAAGTCCTGGTAGAAGCTGATGATGCTATTCTTGTCCAAGATAGTCTTACCACTGCACCTATGAATACTTTGCATAATGTTTCCCTCAACATATATGACAATTTAACAGTGTAGTTATTCACAGGTTGGTAAAGGTAGGATAGTTTTGGAAGGAGAGCGGGTGGCTCTTCTTGGTTATGGATCTGCCGTTCAAAACTGCTTGGCTGCTGCATCTCTTGTGGAGATGCATGGTCTTAAAATTACAGTTGCTGATGCAAGGTTTTGTAAGCCATTGGATCGGTCTCTTATCAGGAGCCTTGCCAAGTCTCATGAGGTGCTGATTACAGTTGAAGAGGGCTCAATAGGTGGTTTTGGTTCCCATGTTGTTCAGTTCATGGCTCTTGATGGCCTACTTGATGGTAATATAAAGGTACAAACTTCCTAACTTGCTTTACAATACTCAGTACTCACTATAATAAATTTTACTGACATGAAATTTAAGCAAGTACTTTCAATTATTGAAATTTTACTGACATTCTAACCTTGCCATCTTAATTTTGCTTGTACAGTGGAGACCCTTGGTGCTTCCTGACAGGTACATTGAACATGGGGCACCAGCCGATCAGATAGCCGAGGCTGGCTTGACAGCATCTCACATTGCGGCAACTGTGTTTAACATCATCGGACAGACAAGGGTGGCTCTTGAAATAATGTCATAGTAAATTTGTGCTGATTTAGCTTGTGTTCTATTTTCAATTTTTCATTGAGGAGATTGTGTTCTGCAGTCTACATGAGAAAAGTATGTACATGTTGTAGAAATATCGCTAGTTAAATCCCTGGTGTAGTTCTTGGATTGAAGTTGATTTTGTCGAATAGTGCTGGTAGTCAATTAATAATGACAGAAAGGTATTTCCTGGAAATTTTCTCAAAAAAGAGAGGTAATTCCTTGAGATAAAGGTGGCAGCTATTATTAATTTGAAATTTTAGATTCGGCTTTAGATCTATTCTGTTTTTGTCCTGTGAATAAAGAAAGATAAATGCAAAACCAGCAAAGATGAACCGGGCTTAATTGCGTTGTTGTTTTAGAGAGAGGTTAATTGGGCTTGCTACACTCGCCTTTTCATCAACCCTTCCTTTTTCTCAATCCAAACTGTCAAATAAGGTGTATTAATCAGTGTTCCTATTCTTTTTCATTTTTATTTTCTGAAGTAGATCATCGGTGTTGCTTTTCAGAATCAGACTTTTATAGATCCAACAATCCGAATAATCTTTTTGCATGTACACAATTAATAACATATATTAATTAGTTACCAAAGCTAGTGCCTAGCTACACTAGGCCAAATTGGCTTTATTCATTTTTATCTTAATCAAATATCATCAGCCTTCACTTTCGGCATAGAACAACTTATTCCACTTTCCCACTCGCTATCATGTATGGACACTACAATAATCCAACCAAAACTCAACAAAAGTCAACAAATCAAACATGAAACTTCGCCATCCATGGAATTAATTCTCTCATGAATTCCGACCTCTTACCCACCACCCATGCTCATCAGCTTTCTCCACAGCCTCCCCATCTCACCGTACACATCCTCGGTCGGTAACTCATACCGGCAACACGGGCACGTGTTCTTCCTACCCAACCACTGCAATGCACAGCTCCAGTGGAACCGATGCCCACACGGCAATTCGCACACATCTCTCCCCGTTTCCATTTCTTCCTTGCACACCACACAGTCGCCGCTCTCTCCTCGGCTCTCCACTGACGGCAGTGATACCACTGCTGCTGATGAAGTGGCCATTTCACCGACAGATTTTACGGTGCCACCAGATACAACATGTAGAAACCTCCTGCACTTGGCAGCAGTGTCAACGTAGTGACTGACGACGGGCCATGAGGTGGATCCAAGACCAGAAGGGCTGAGAAGAGAGGTTAGAAGGTGAGTGGTTATGGTTGAATGCCAGTTGACAGGAGAAGGAGAGGTATTTGGAGAGTAGGAATCACACATGGCCATGAGGAGAATGGCAGCGTCGAAATCAAGGAGGCGAAGGCGGTGAGAGGGAGAAGGGGAAAGGAGGAGGAGGTTGAGGTAATGAAGGAGGAGGCGAGCGAGTAGGAGGGATTTCTGACAGAGAGAGAGGGAATGGAGGCGAGCTAGAGCAAATGAGAAATGCGGCGGTGAGAGGAGGAGGAAAGCGAGGCGGGAGCGAATGAAGCGGTGGTCGGTGGAGAGGGAGGAAATGAGAGAAGAGAAGGAGCGAGGTGGATGAGAGAGAATGGCTGCCATTAGGTTATCGAAGGGAGAAGAAGAGGAGGAGGAGGAGGTGGTGGAATGGTGATCCATTGATCAGTGTGGATCGAGTTGAGATCGAAAGAGAGAGCGGTTGAGTAGGATTGGCGCGAGCTAGCCCTTTTATGGGGATCTGATTCTCGTTTTCTCTCGCTTTTCAGAAAGTGGTCCGGATCCTATACAATTTTGTAGGTGCCGTTGGATGGTCATAGCCAGATCTATACCATACACTTTCGATCGAGCGCTTAAAATCTCTACTCAATCTGACAGGTGTCATTATGGAGTTGTCCAGGCAGGAGTAATTTGGACCGGCGGATGTAACAGAACGTCTAGATTTTCTTGATATTATGGAATGAAAATAGTAACTAATGGAGAGGATCTAACTTGGAGGACAGAAGGAAATGGTCTGGTACTTCTGACTTCTGAGAGTGTTGTGGCCTTTGCAGCAGATACCTCCAGGCATTTTAATATGAATTTTTTTTTGATAAACCATAATTAAAAAAAAAAATTTACGAACCCAACGTGATTATTTTTTTTTTACAAAAATTATAAAGAACAGAAATGTTATTTCGATATGTTAATTATTTTTTATTCCAAACTAAAATGGCATTTCGGTCCGGTCTCCTTTTTGGATTTTCTATGGTACTGGTTTCACAAGTTTTCATATGAGCCGCCACAGAAAATCCAAAAAGGGAACCGGACCGAAATGTCATTTCGGTCCGGAATAAAAAAAAATAGCGGACCGAAATGTCATTTCGGTTCTTATGGTTTTTGTAAAAAAAAAAATAATCATGTTGGTTTCGTAAAAATATTTTTTTAATTATGATTTATAAAAAAATTCTTTTAATATTGCCCAAGTTTAATTTGATTATAAGGGGAGTCGAATCGAACTCGAATTGAAAATCAAACAAGCTCGATCTTATTCGAACTCGAATTAAGATCGAATTCTACACAAGCTCAACTATAAGGATTTTTTTATAATTATTTGCGTAAAATCGTAAATAATTTAAAAGTAAATAATTAGTGTTTACTCCTTTTAAGATTGTAAAAATTATATTTATACATAAAAATAAGTATTATGTTATATTAATTGCCAACTAGATATATCAATCAATATCATAATTACATATCGAGTTAGTTCGAATTTGAGCGCTAACGAGACCGAATTGAACAATTTGTAATTATAATCCAACATTATGAGTATTATATATATGATTTATATATAGTGTCTGTACAAAATATTTACCATAGCATAAAATTTGAACAATTTGTAATTAATAGTTTTTTTAGTGCATAATGAAAAAATATTCAACCTGTACGATATTTGATTGTTAGACTAAGAAATAACTAATTCATAAAATTTACTTTTTAATTTCAATCTCATTTGAATATATTTGAAAGTCAAACATTTCAATTTGAACAATTTCAATCTCATTTTAATTTTAATTTTGATTTCGGAATTTCAAATGAACAAAAATTAAAATGGAATTTTTTTAACATATATGAAAATGAAACCAAAAAAAAAAAAAGCTACTGTAGGGACATTATGGTCCATAACGTCCTTACTGCAGCAATTTTCTTTTACGAAATTAGTGGTAAAATGAGAATTTGACGGGACGATATGGAACCATAACGTTCTTCTTAGATTTCGAATTTTCTAAGAAATTTTCTCTATTGTCAATATTTTTTTCCTATTAATAAAAAAATCGGTAACCTACTTCCTAAATTCTTAATATGAGATGATATTTAAAACATAAGTTCTAATATTGTTCGAACAGAGCAATTAAATTCTCCAAAGAGTTAAGTTTCCTTGTTCAAGAGAAAAAATAATGAAAAAAGAAGCATCCAGTTAGGGATGTCAACGGGTACGAAAAGAATCTGGTGGAAATATTTTCATACCCGTACCCGTTACAAATTGTCTTTACCCGTACCTACCATTTTCGCTACAAATTACTCCGTATCCTACCTATCTGTTATGGTTGTCGGATAACGAAACGATAGTGGATAAATAACGGATAATACTAATATATAATTATTTCTATTAATTATTAAATAAAACATTAAAACATACACATTCATTTCAGTATAGTAATTTATTGAAAGAAATATTCTTATCATACTAAAAGTAAGTAAACCAATTAAAGTGCTCTTTTCAATACTTATTAATATATATAATATATATTAATTTTTTTTATAATTACTTGATCAGGTAACGGGTACAAAATAGATTTTACATGTATCCTTATCCGTTTAGATAATGAAAAAAATCTTTACTTGTACTCGTATCCGATAAGCTTTAAAAAAGAAAAATCTTATCCGCATCCGTCTTATCAGATACGGTACAGGATCAGGTAAACGGATAAAAAAGTGCCATTAAAACCGCAACATCCGGTGTTTATTTTACACCGCATAGAAATTTTGAGGGAAGAACCCATTTCAGGATATTTAACAAGATTATATATTAGGTTAGGTTGTAGAGAAGACGAAGCATATGCATATGCATATCGGTACTTGGAGTGGATCTGTTGATGGGGATGTGTGGCCCACATGTCGGCGTCGTATTCGGAAGGAGGCCAAGAGGGAGACTTTGAAATCGTCGTTTTGTGCTTTGTTTCACCCCATGCATTCTATTCCGTAATGGGGGATAATGGCGACCGCATGTGCGCTCGTCCCTCCTCACTGGTGCCAGATCCCAGGTCTACTCTTTCCCAGGTGAATATGTGTCACTGTAGGAAAAGTTTTATCGGTAGTAATTAATCGAAAAGAAGAGAGAAGTGTACAATAATATTTATATTGGTAATAAGAGCATTTATAATTGACCAAACGTATTTATCTCCACGACACTTTAATTTGCAAACCGCTCCGCCAAAATTTGCAAACCACTCCAACGCAGCAATTAGCAATTGACGCTGTACAAATACGGAAGAATTTATTTTAACCAATCAATTAGCCAGGGTGTCATTAACAAACGTTTTATTTGAAAGCAAATTTGCTAATTAAGCAATTATGATACAACCCATTAGCAATCTTCCACATCAGATTAGCAATTTATAAACAATCGCTGTTGTAGATGCTCTAAAATCGGTAGCAATTCTACTTATCTTAACTTTTTTTTTCTTAATTTGATATATAGATGGAGAGAATTCTTATATTTGATTTCTAATAAAATATGAAAAGTTTTACAAAAAATAGATGGAATGTGTTTGATATATCTAAATTTTAAGGTACTTTATCTATTTTTGTAAAAAAATATTTTACTAGAAAAAATTAAAAAGAAAAAAAACAAACTGGTATAGATCGGTAAAATTCCTACCGATCTTACTATGAATATAAATATTACTGCACTCTTACTGTTTGTCTCTCTTCTTTTCTATTAATTACTACCGATAAAAAAATTTCGTTACTATAGATTTTTTTTTTTTGAAAGGCTTGGTAGTGGATGTGGAATTCGTATCCTCTGCATTAACTCAAAAAAGAATCTTTTGAGTTAATGTATCTGGACCGTTCAATTTATTTTAAAATTCGTGTGGACTATATCTACACTAATATTAAAGTTGTGTCCGGATTAGCTCCGTTTAAAATCAGACGGCCAAGATGCGGTAACTCAAAAGATGCTCTTTTGAGTTAATGCAGACGATGCGGACTCGTGGCATGTGTTACCAAAGACTTAATTCATGAATCAACCGCATGTAACCAATTATCAATTATGATTAATACAAAGAGGAGGGTTCAAATGCACTATAGTATTGTGTTTCAATTATGCTCCATATTTTTATCTCTGTTTTCGATGTCTGAGCAGTCGATCTGAACCGCTCAACATAATCTTCATAATAAAATATGAGTGAGTCTATGGTACTATGCATATCACGATTTGATACGTAATACAGATCAATATTTTCGTTTTCGATATCCTAACGGTCGATCCGAACCGTTCAAAATGATTTTCATATGAATATGTACTTGTAGACCGAAAATTATATTTTTTAGAATTTTTTTACTATTTTCTAAAATAGGTAGAAAATCACTGTTTTTGGGTGGTCCTGAATTTTCATATCAAATTATTTTCTACCTATCTTAAAAAATAGTAAAACAATTCTAAAAAATATAAAATCCGGTCTGCAAGTACATATCTATATAAGGATCATATTGAACGGCTCAGATCAACCGTTAGTATTTTGAAAACAGAAATATTAATTAGTATTACGGACCAACCCATAATATGCATAGTACCATTGGAGACCAAAAAAAGGGAGAAACATACAAATTAGCATAATTATTAATAAGAAAGAAATTAGGTCGAATTAAATACTACACAAATAAATATGTTTCGATCCATGAACCATTTGACTTCATAAAACGAGAATTAATAGAGATAAAATGAAAAAGTACATGATTAGTGCGTTGCTTGTAGTCAAAATAGCTATGACAATATTTTTACTATTACATGTTACGATGGACTCGGATTGGATTTAAATCGCAATATATTTTCTTCTGTTTGAGTAATTATGTGCAGGGGCGGACCCAGTGTATTCCAGGAGAGGGGCAGCTACCCCTCTGAATTTTAAGTTTTAGTGGAGATTTATCGGTTCCAATCGACTTTGCCCCTCTCTGGAATTTTTTTTGCCCCTCTGGAAGTTTAATTTGTAATTCGAGTTAAATTTAGGGTTAAAATTGAAATAAATCTGTTGAATTTTTATTGGTAATTAGAATTATAAGTCAACATCAGAAATTACAAGTCAAAGTATTAGAAAGTATAAGTTAAAGCATTATTTTTTATTGAGTATCCAATTGGTTAATGAATTTAAATCCGATTAAATATTTAAATTCGATTCAATATTTTTTTGCCCCCGACGAAAATTCTGAATCCGCCCCGATTATTATGTGCGGAGAAGATATGAATCAAAATGAAATCATTCTTCATCGATCTTCTTAGTCAGTTACAGACACAGTAGCAGAGAATTGTAATTGGAATAAACAGTAAAGGGTGAGAGATTGCTCAACCCAGCCTTGACACATCAATAATCGGATAGCATAACACGTGCTAATCAGCAGCTTTTTACTGTGCTATTTGGGGCCCACCGAACCATGCTTCGAACCTGATCTCATCCGGTCCTTAAATTAATTTATTCCTTGTTGTGGCAACAGTGAATGGCCTCCTTTTCTCGTCACAGTTGCATTGCAATTTGCATGACTTGGCTGGAATCATTATTCACTCATTCTATTCTATCTTTCTCGACGGAGATTCCAGATCAGATCAGACAACTCCTGCATTTTTTCTAGATTTTTTTTATAAACCGTAATTAAAATAAAAATTTTACTAAACCAACATAATTAGTAATATAATGAACTTGTAGATACAATTTTTACTATTTTAAAAATTTTCTTACTATTTTTTACTATTTATGAAAAATGACAAAAATGACTTAAAAAAAAATGCCGATATTTTGAGTTATTTTCTGCCATCTTTCGTGAATCATAAAAAATCGTAAAAAAATTTCAAATATAGTAAAAATTAGTATTCTACAAGTTCATTATATAACCAATTTACTAAGCTACTTAGATTGAAGTTTGAAGTTTATACGATATATTTTTTAAACCGTAGCACGGAAAATCTTATAATATTCATAGCACCTTACTCTGGGTTAATAATGATTGGTTTAAATGATCTGCTATATTTATATAAATATTTTGGGAATTAACTTCTCAGAAAAAAGACCCAGCTAGAGATCAATTTCAGGCCTGTATCTAGTTGACCATTATGTTAAGGTTACAAGCCTCTAAAGCCCAGATCATTTTGGGCTAAAATTTTTAGAACTATAATTATCATATACACTAGCGATTTTTTCTTTGTGATTTAAAAATTATATATATATATATATATATATGTCAAAGTTCTCCCACTTTTGTAAACATTAGAATAAGACCGTTTGAAAGGAATTTTGTTGCTCCTTAACTGAAAGATTTAGTAGATCAAAATGCTATTATTTCATTATATTAACCAAATGTCAAGGCTATGACCTGATAAAAATCAGATATATTTTCTACTACGATGGCTCAAAATCATATTCTGACATGAAGTACATTGACACTTTAATTGGAGATTTGGAGTAGAAGTGGGAGCGGGCCCGCCTTGTTATTAGGCTCAAGATTATTGGGCCTAGGCTGTACTTAAAAAGAGCTCCAAATCTCAAGATTATTGGGCCTAGGCTGTACTTAAAAGGAGCTCCAAATCTCAAGATTATTGGGCCTAGGCTGTACTTAAAAGGAGCTCCAAATCTCAAGATTGTTGCGCCTAGGCTGTACTTAAAAAGAGCTCCAAATCTCAAGATTATTTTGCTAATGTGCTTAATTTTAATGAAAACTAGTTAGGCCTACCTTGTTAGTTGGAAAATAAATCTGCTGTAATTCTCGGGAAATTACAGGACCCTGTAATTTCGATTTCAACTGTTGGTTTTTTTCATGATGCGTGTATGAAAACTTACTTTTCCAAGAATGTTTCTAAGATTCGCACATGGAAAAGTTTGAACGGTTGATCTCGGAATTTCAGGATCATGTAATTCCTCTCGGAATTACAGCAGATTCGGATTCTGTTAGTTGTAATAAGGAATTCGCCTACCTAAATTTGCTTACAAAAAAAAAAAACACCAAAGAAGCTTCAAAACACCTTACAGAAAAGTAAGAATAAATTAATACAAAAACTGAGGCAAATCCGAGAGGCATCATATCAAATTCGGTTCGATGTCACGTTAGAGTCGTCCAATCCACATCAAGATATGTGCAAACTACTTAAATTTGTGTTGATCAAGTGCACACGAATCTTGATGCATATTAGACGGCTTTGACCAAGTATTTCTAGGTATGGAGCCACACTTGAGAGTAGGTCCGATGGGTATCGGACCTACTTTGGTTCGATGGATTTAATCACCGTCGATTTACTTTAAGATTGTGCGGAACGCTTTAAACTTCGTGTGAGTCTGTTTCAATTTTTGTGCGCAAAAATCTTAAATTAGATCGGACGGTCATCATACTTGTTGAACCTAAGAGTAAATCTGATGGACATCGGACCTACTCCGTTCTCATGGAGCCACGTAATCATCTGGGTGGGACAAAATTTTAGGATGAGACATGATTTTATTATTTTTTTATATTAAGTATTTTTTTTAATTCTGAGAAAAGTACATAATAGAAGCATAAAAAAACATTTTTAGGGATAGACAAAATTCTATAACTTTTTGAGGTCGTAAGTATAATTTTGTAATTTTTTTCTGACAAAATATATAAATAGAGGCATTTTTGAGAAAAAATTGAGCCAAGGTGAGAACGATAAAAAGTAACTTAAATTTTGCCAAAATTCTTTAACTCTCTTCCGAGTTCAGATTTCTAAAGTAACTTAAATTTGAATTTGCATCGGTTGTACGATCAAAATCTGAGTTAATTTGTACCGAGGTGAAATGCACAGGTTCTTTAATATTTGTGTCAAAACAGATTGGACGGTCCGAATCCAAACTCAAAATTTGAGTTATTTCACAGGTTCTTTAATATTTGTGTCAAAACAGATTGGACGGTCCGAATCCAAACTCAAAATTTGAGTTACCTCCCTCCAATTAATACTGGTAGTCATAGTTGTTCTGACAAAAAAACTTGGCACCTAGGGGTGTTCAAACGGTCGGTTCGGTCCAAACTGAATTAAAATATGCAAACTGAAGTTTTATTCGGTTTTCAAAAATAGTACCGAACTGATCAAATTAAACTTCCCAACTGAACTACAACCGAACCAAACAAACCGAAGTAAATTTCGGTTTGGTCGGTTGAACCAAAATTTTGCAATATTAACTCTTCAAACTTGAACTATACCAGAACCGATCGAACTGGTACTGCTATGTGTATCAGACCTCCCTATACTGATTTTTAAATACTTAAAAAGAAGCATAAGAAAAAATGAATTTCTTCAATAACCGAGCTCAATGCAGAAAATGATTTCTCGTAAGTCGTACCTATATCAACTCTTAATTTCTTCAAAAAAGGCTTCCCTAATAGATTTGATGTTTCGCGGCAATGTTTCCAATTAGATTCCAGAAGGCTCATGAAGAATTTTCTTGTATTTGATCTTGGTTTTAAGTTCAACTCGGAGCTAGAATAGAAGACAGAAAAGGAATCAATAAGAACAAATCAATACAGACCGTTCTAGAGTTTGTATTTGATCTTAGCTGATAGGGATCTGAAGAAAGAAAATAGAAAGGATAATGGAAAAAAGGGACGGAGCACACGATTCAGGAATTAGGGTTATTTAGATCGGGCACAACAGCACAGGGAGAAGGACTCGCGATTGACAATTTTTCACCAAGAAAGAGGGGCTAGGGTCTGGAGAGTGAACGCGACGCAAGCGACAAGAGGAGTTGAGAGTAGACCAAAGATTCGGTGATTTTATTTATGACTCGAGTTCGGTCGATTCGGTCCAACCGATTTTGAAAACCGAATTTAATCAGAAAATGAATCAAACCGAACCATTTAATTCAAATTTTTCCGGTTATGTTTAAAATCAAATAAATCAAACCATTTGAACACCCCAACTGGCAACACTAAGGCCCCGTTCGGTAGCCCCATTACCCATGGGTTTCCCAAAGGTAAAAGTACAAAGTTGGTATTTTTACTTTAGAAGTGTTCGGCACCATGTGTTTTTCCCCAATAAAATTTTCAAATGGCTACCTTTTTCCCTTTCGACTATGAGTTTGTATGGTAAAAAAAAAATTTGATCATAGCTCTGTTTTTTTTCCCATTTGACGGAGCTGCTTCAATTTTGGCGGAGTCAATTAATTTGACGTTATATGTTCAACTTGACCCATATTGGCGGAGCTGCTCCATGGAACACCTATATAACGTAATATGTTCAATTTGACTTAAAAAAGAGGAACCAATTAATTTGATCCAAAAGAATTATACTAATCAATACTTGTTTAATTAATTAAACTGAAATTAACTTGTATAATCAAGCACTCAATTAAACAAACACAATTTAATAATCCAAAAGCTAAAATTAATTAAACAAGCATAATTATATTAATCATAATCAGATATTAGTATTAATACACTTAATATTGTTTAATTGTAGTATTACATCTTCTATAAAAAAAGAAAAACAAACCAACATCCTAACAAATTTTTCATGCATTTGCCGAACACTTATATTCTAAAAATTTTCATGGGTTAAATAACTTTGATTTTGACAAATTAAAATTTCCATTCCCATATTAAAAATTCTCATTCCTACAAAATTTTCATGTTGCCGAGTATTAGTAGCACATGGTCAAAAAAGAAAGGAACAAAATATAACTAACTAGAATTAGGTGTCCGAATAAGCTGGGATTTGTATTTAACTAAAAAGGAATTTTTTGAGTTAATGTATCCGGATCATCCGATCCACTTTAAGATCCGTGCAAATAAAATCTTCACTAATATTAAAGAGTCCTCTGTTAAAATCAAACAATCTCGATTGGCTTCATTTAATATTAGACTGCCGAGATGCATTAACTCAAAAGATTCTCTTTTGAATTAATGCAGAGGATACGTGTTCAGTAAGCTGTTGGAAGTTGGGGGTTTGCTATGAGCCTCTGACCCCTCTCTCTCTCTCTCTCTACCAAAACCAACCAATCCATGAATCCAACAGCTCACACCGTATATAAAACAAGCCTTCAATCTAGACTAACAGATGTAATTACTTTAGCACATTTTTCCACAGTTAGGTGTTGAAAGCAACCCACATCTTCATGATTTTGATTCATCAATTCATCAATCAAATTCAGGAAATAAATATGTTGTTATTCCACAGGGATAATAGATTCCTGTTATTTCGATCTCAGTCGTTGATCTTTATCGAGATTCGGGCATGAAATTTTTTTTTTCTTGAGTTTCATGTATGAAAAAGTTTGAACAGTAAAAACAGGAATAACAGGTCCTGTGATTCCTTTGGAATAACAGCTAATTTATATCCATCAAATTCATGATTTCTTGGTAACATGAGTCCACAAGTTCCAAGAAGTGCCCATATTCAAAGGAACGCGTATCCTCTGCATTAACTCAAAAGGAAATCTTTTGAGTTAATGAATTTTAACTATTTGATTTTAAACGGAGTTAATCCGGCTCCTGCTTATAATATAGGGAGCTTATCAATATTGGTGCAGATCTAATTCACACGAACTTTAAAACAGATCGGATGGCTGAGATTCATTAACTCAAAAGATTATCTTTTGAGTTAATGCAGAGGATACAAATTCTATTCAAAGTCGAAATCAGATTTTCAAACTATGAAAGTCAAATGTAAAATATAAAAAAAAAATAAAGATTAATTTTACAGTGATCTTAACATCCTACTCTAAAATATACATAAGAAAATCATGTATAAACATAAAATATATCAAAATAAATGAAATCATTTAACCTCCATTCATATAGAGTGGATCCGTCACATCTTAGAGGCGAGTGTACTGTAGAGGCATCTAAAATTTTTATGTGTGAATGAAGGAACTCGTACTATAGATATGCTATGCTTAATTTTTTATATCTAAAGTTCAAAATAATTATACAAATTCACACGAAATATATCCAATGAAAATATTGTTCAAATTTTTAAAATAAAAATCGTATATATATTGTTTATCAATTTTAAATGGCACATGTATTATTTGTTTATCTATTTAAAAGATGTTTAGATTTTCATTAAATAATTTTAAAAAATATAACTGTGGTCATTGATGACTGTAATGAATGATCAATCAAATTTGATATTTTTTTTTATCTAAATAATTAAAAATACATCTATAATTTATTTATGTTTTAATTTATACTTTATTATCATCAACTAGATGTATCATAGTGAAAGCAAGTGAGAATAACCATATATTTATAAAAAAAAATATTAACGCGGCACATTTGTCCATGTGTATTAGTTACTTAATAAGGTTTCTGCAACTATTCGGATATATTAAAAAAAAAAAAAAAGGCTTGCACGGTTGAAAGTTTCACGTGTAACACATCATATGAATTCATATCACCGACGGTACCGTAATAGGGAATCTCAAAGCCCAATAATACTGCCCCTCAGTCAGCCCGAATCACAAACCAGCTGAGAGTTAATCTCAAACCGTAAATAGCTAATTGTAAAAGGGAATCTTTTACGGTACCGTCGAGGATATGGACTCCACATCATATGGACTCGTGGTCCTCATGGAGGTCACTAGCATTTATTTTAGTCAAATCAAAATATATAGTGCTAGCTTTTAGCTTTTGACTCGACTTTCGGCTACGCTCTTTACATTTTACACCAATTCACTGTTCTTGGCAGAGGCCGGATAGAAGAAATATTCAGTATTCAGGATTTTCTGCTAAATTGGTTATTCATTTGAATCAGGTGTGTTGGCTCCGAATACATAAATGAGGGACAAGCTCCCGCAGATTTATATTAGTTTAGAACTCATTTAGATGATAATAGGATTTATTCAAAATAATATGTTACAGTGCATGTGGATTCAGAATTTTTACGAGAAGGACAAAAAAATAGTGAATCGGCTCAGATAAAAAACAATGCTACTTATATTTTTTAATGTTCTGACTTCTAATTCTAATTATCAATTCGGATTCAAAAAATTTATTATAATTTTAATTCTAAATTTAACTTTAATGGCATATCAAAATTTTAGAGAAGAGCAAAAGAAATTTCAAAAGAGGACAAAACTTGTCCGAATCTATAAATCTCCAGAAATTTCGTACCTGATTACATCAACAAAACATAAATTTAATGAACTCTCAAAAAGAGGTTACCCTGTATTATTTCTAAGCACTTCAATTTTAATCCCAGCACCACGGGAGCCCCCTAAAAATTTACATAATGTTCAACATTTTATTCATACTCTAGCACCACCGACTTGCAATACAAAAATAAAGAACACCGTCAACCAAAGTCAAATGCCATCACTGAAAAAGAAATAAAGTTTAGATATTGTTTGTTATTCTGTTGTTTGTTGTTGGCTGCGTTCTATGAACAAGTATCCTCTTCATTATTGTAAAGGATTCCCTTCACTTTACGGTTTGAGATTAACTCTCAGCTGCTTTGAGATTCGGGCTAGCACAGGGACACTATTATTGGGCTTTAAGATTCATGCCAAGTTAAAAGAAACGGTTCAGATCTAATAATTGTAAAAGATTCCCTATTACGGTACCGGAGAGGATGTGAATTCGCGTTCTATCAGGGACATGAATCTGTCTTAAATGCATAACCATAACGTTGGTCATCTATGACCATATATTTGTTTTATGACTTAATAGCTAGTACCTATGATTAGTTGACTAATGAATTTACAAAAATATTTAACATATAAACACGATATATGACACGTGACGAAGCACGATACGGACACGGCACGTGTTTTGGACTTATGTGTCGACATTTCACATCTCGTACTGTTAGAAATACGTGTCCAGACACTAATTATAAGATGCGTGATATAAATTTTGGACGTGACGTGTCGACATGTCACATGTCATAATATTAGAAGTACATGTTTGGACACCGACCATAGGGCACGACCGTGACACGTTAAAAACACATCAAAATATACTTTGGTTTTTTTATTAATCCATTCCTTTTTTAAGAAAAAATAAATAATTTAGCTGAAATGGAGAGGCAACACAGTGGGAAGCCGATTGATTGAAAAGAGAATTACAATTCATATTTCCTTCCCTCAATTTAGACCGAGAATGATGTTTTGAAATTCAGATCCTCCGGACCTCCGGTACCGTAATAGGGAATCTTTTACAATTACTTGATCTGGACTGTTCTTTTTAACTTGATACGAATCTCAAAGCCCAATAATACTGCCCCCTCCGTCAACCCAAATCTCGAAGGAGGAGGGGTGGGGCCTCTTGGATCCGTATCCTCTCAGGTACCTGACTCTAGCAAATTGAAACGGACGGTCCAGGTTAATTTTATCTAGATCAAACTCAATTCGGTACCTATGGAGACTGTGTGGGATCTGTTTTGAGATTCGTGTGATGTCAAAAGAATCATTTGATCATAATTTGCTTGAGTCAGGTAACATGAGGTGATGTGAATTCGAGGCACCTTGCTTCTCCAACGAGTCCATATCCTCGACGGTACCGTAAAAGATTCCCTTTTACAATTAGCTATTTACGGTTGAGATTAACTCTCAGCCGGTTTCGGATTCGGGCTGACTGAGGGGGCAGTATTATTGGATCCGACTCCGCAGCAGCACCCTGCTATTCAAAATCAGACCGTTGAATTTTTTTCATGCACGGATCTCAATACAGATGAACGGTCTGATTTTAAATAGCAGGGTCCTGCTCGCGGAGTTGGTTCCAGTATTATTGAGCTAGATTCGTACCAAGTTAAAAAAAACGGTCCAAATCAAGTAATTGTAAAAGATTCCCTGTTACGGTACCGTCGGTGATATGAATTCCTTCTCCAACCTCTTCCCCTGACTAACATTCTGGATTTGCAAGCCAAAACTAAACAGGGTGGGGCCTCTGACCCAAACAAAGAAAAAAAATGTCTTGAATTTTGTAAAGAACGTGGGAGAGTTGGGTTGGGTCCCATTTACTCTCTCAGTTGCCTGTCTTGAATTTTATGAAGAAAAGTAGTGGGCCCCACGAGTCATGCAAGAGCTAGACCAATGAACTACTCGTATTAAACTGGAACCCGCCAATCAGATGACGAAACGAGAATCAAAATGAGAAAATCGAGGCAGACAAAGACAAATGAAGCTCGAATTATATTTTCCTTATCCCCGTTTCTTCACGGAAGGTCGAAAGCGAAGCCGCAAAGGAATTGCTTGGTATTAGAATTTCAGGATGAAAATATATAGATATATATGGCAAATTCTACTGTGCATTCAAGGATCTATTTGTAAAATGAACATATTTTCATTTTTAAAGTTCAAACAGTCGATCTGTTCAACATATCTCCATATTAAAATGTACTTGGAGGTCAAATTTTATATTTTTTTGAATTTTTTTACTATTTATTAAGTATTTCACAAAACTAGTTAAATTCAGACCATTGAATTTTGTACCCATCTTAATAAATAGTAAAAAAATTCAAAAAAATATAAAATTTGACCTCCAAGTATATTTTAATATGGAGATAATGTTGAACGGTCGGATCGACTGTTTGAACTTTGAAAATAAAAATATGTTCATTTTACAAATAGATCCTTAGGTGCATAGAAACATCCCTCTATATGTATAACTTGCTAATTGCGCTCTTCTGGAATCTTGTCCGGTTGTTACCCACAATGATATATTAATTGCAGTGTTATTGATAACTTTAAGCTATTGTTCAATGATTAGCCAATTGCTAATTGAATTATTTTAACCCCTGTCGTCCTTTAATCAATATCATTTTTTCAAGGCACGTTGTAACGTGTCATGCTAAGTTACGTACTATTTACTACCAGTGCAATTATTTGCAGGACCTGAGGGGTCCGGACGATTTGTATCGAAAAGGAAAGGAGCGAGATATGTTCAACTTGCGAAGCCTCTTTGTCTCTTTGATATGTGTCTAAAGTAATTCAAATAAAGAGTTTGGATTCGAACCATCTGATTAAAATCTGCAATCTCTTTGACAAAGCCTCTTTGATATTCAGTAAATTCTAATTTCTAATCGGTCTGGATTTAACCTCAAAGTTTGCGTTACTTTAGGGACCGAATTCCTCCAACTCTCCCACCTAACTTTGTTTTTGTTAACATAAATAGAAGCTCAACAAACAAATCCTCTCTCTATCTATCTCCATTTACTTTCTCGCCTTTCCCTTTTGAAAAATAAAGGAAACTGCCACGCTGTGCTACACAAAGATGAATTCACATCACCCCGGGTACCGTAATAGAGAATCTTTTACAATTACTTGATCTGGACCGTTCTTTTTAACTTGGCACGAATTTCAAAGCCCAACAATACTGCCCCCTCTGTTAGCCCGAATCCTAAACCGGCTGGGAGTTAATCTCAAACCGTAAAGTGAAGGGAATCTTTTACGGTACCGGGGAGGATATGGATCCACACAAAGATACAAACAAAGAAATTTCAAAAACAGGATAAGAAGGCCACAGAATCACCATCTCATCTTTCATGCTCCCTCTTTTTTTCGTTCTCCCTCTCTCCAAACTGTTGATTCAAAGAGCGAAGAGAGAGTTAGAGAGAGAGAAAGAGGGGGGAATCCCCCCAAATTAAAAGGAAAAAGAAAATTAAATTCGGGGAGGAAAGATACGGTCGTAGCAATGGCGAGGCTGATTCTGGGATTGATGGAGCTTTTTATCAGCTCAATGGTGCATATGCTTTTCGGGTTGTACATTTTTAGCACGGCCGTTGCATCGGACCTGTCTCAGGTGGCGACACAGTGTCTCACGCCTAACATTTTCAATCTCACGGCGAGAGAAGAGGAAGATAAAAGAGGGAAAGTTGTGGTCTTGGATGGCTCGCCGGAGCTGCCTCCGCCGATCGTCTTGGTTCATGGCATTTTTGGGTTTGGCAAAGGGGTAATGTCATTTCATCTGATGGCTTGAATATGGGAACCAGCTTTTCTTTACGCGTTTTTTCCTTGAATTTGTTTGTCCAACCTGAAATGTTGGATTCGGATCAGCTGAAATTCCGAAACCAATGAACAGTAATTCTGAAATCCCTGCAATCCGCAAATTTTAATTTTTTCTGAGAACGCATCTCGAAACAGCTTGTTTTTACTTGCACGCATCTCGGAACAGTTCGATGACTGGATTCGGATTTCAAGGATTTCAGGATTATTGTTACCTGTCTCGGATTTCAGCAGATGCGCTTCCTGAATGTTGAGATTTACATATGAAACCGTCGCATTGGATATATTGGTAATAGCACTGCTTCCTAAGCATAGTTTTGGGATAATATACCGTAATTTTTATGCTATGAATTGACGCTGGCTATAGAAGGACAGGAACATCGAAGGAAATTTTGGTTAAAGTCGAGTTTGAAAGGGGTATATAGTATATACTCCCGAAAATAATTTCTCAGGGTTTTATTAAATCAGTAGGCTGAATGGAGATGAACTAATTGATATTGTTGCTTTTGTAATTATATTTACGCAGAGGCTTGGGGGGCTTTCATACTTTGCCGGAGCCGAGAAGAAGGATGATCGTGTTTTGGTTCCTGATTTGGGGTCACTAACCAGCATTCATGACAGGTAGATTTGCTCCCATTTTTTTTATTTTTTCTTTGATTTCCTGCCATTAATTGAGGTCTGGAAAAGGGCGAAAAGGGTAAATTGGTTGATCACCAGTTTGGCCTGACCTTATGCTCTCTAGTAACTAAAATTGATTCTGAATCAAAAGAGAAAGAAAAGTTTGTTTCTCCCTCTGAGAAACTTGAATTGTTTTTTACTATAAAAGGTGAGAAATAAGGCAATTGAATGGGTTTTTGTGCCAGGGCTCGGGAGATGTTCTACTATTTGAAAGGAGGACAAGTCGATTATGGTGAAGAGCATAGCAACGCCTGTGGGCATGCTCGATATGGAAAGATTTATGATACAGGTAGCAAATTAAGACAAAGTTCCTATTAGGGGTAGTATTTGCCTCAAACTTTTGCACTTATAAATTTGAATGTTGTCATGGTAGTACCACTTGTAAGTTTGTTGGATGAAATGGTGACCACCTTGACAACACCAGTTATGTGTGGGGGGAAATGTAACAATTCCTTTTTTATTTCCCTTTTTAGTGATCCTTTGTGCAACATGGAATATCTAATGTACATATATATTTTATCTCTTTACTGCTCCATGTGCTGAGCTGTCAGTAAGTAGATGATTTTGTCATGAAGCAGTCTTCAGTAAACTTGGCATATTTTTAAGCAAAAAATAAATAGAGAACAATGAGGATTTCCCACAAGATTACAAATTTCTCAAATTAGATTTTTCTGTGTGATTGAAATTCAGGGCATTATCCAGCATGGGATGAGCATCATCCAATTCATTGTGTTGGTCATTCAGCTGGGGTACAAGTTGTTAGAGTGCTGCAGCAAATGCTAGCTGACAAGGTACCCTACTTGCATTCAATTATCTCATCTTCTGTATTTAATTTTAACTTCACCATAAAGAGCAAGTAAAACTATAAAACCTTCATTTTCTACCAAACTGTCCTCCTTTTAATTCAAAGTTTATTACGTACCAATAACTGCACTGTAACTGATGATACAACGTAGGAATTTAGTGGCCATGAAACTTCAGAAGACTGGGTGATGAGCCTAACCTCCCTGTCAGGCGCACTCAATGGTACTACTAGAACCTACTATGACGGAATGCAGTAAGTAGGACTATTCTCTTTTTATAACCACTGAAAGTTGCAAGCAATTGCAAAAAATATTACAAAAAAAAAAAAGTTAAGTTCCATCGTTATTGTTGACAAATGAAGTTGGTTCTCATACGCTTTCTGTATGTGATTCCACGAGTTATTGTGATGAGTATGACTGTTATGATATTCTCTTTCTACACCCACCCAAATTTACTTATTTGCAAGCTACAAAAGATTGACAGCTGACTTGTAGGCCTGATGACGGGAGGAGCATGAAATCTATTTCGCTGCTGCAGCTGTGCCGAATAGGAGCGATACTGTATGACTGGATTGACATCCCCTGGCTCAAAAACTACTACAACTTTGGTTTTGACCACTTCGAGATGTCCTGGCGAAAAACTGGCATATTGGGTTTAATTGATCTTCTTTTGGGCAACTCCGGCCCGTTTGCCTCGGGAGATTGGATATTACCTGATCTCACACTGCAAGGGTCACTCAAAATGAACTCTAAACTGCACACATTTCCCAGTACGTATTACTTTAGTTATGCAACCAAGAGAACCAGAAATTTTTTGGGAAAACATTGCCCTCAAGCATATTGGGGATCCATCCGATGCTCTTTGTCAGAGTTCTGCAGATGTGCCTGTGGCGCCACCCTTTGAGTGCACCGTTGCCATACAAGGGTTACAGGTGTGTAAGATATGGTTCTGTTCTGATAGTATGCAATATTCCTTTTGGCTTCTTTGTTAATCAAGTTGAATTGTTCGAAGTAAATTTCAACAAATATATTCCATTGTTATGTGCTTGCAACAGAGATGAAGACTGGGAGGATAATGATGGAGCACTCAACACGATATCCATGACGCACCCTCGCATACCTATGGAGCACCCAAACCATTTTGTGGTTGATGATTCTGAATGCCATCCTCTGAAACCTGGAATTTGGTCAGTATGCTTGCTGGAATATTATAATCTCGATCAGCCTTTGTAGCTAGTACTAGTAGGAACTTGTTATTACCTGGGTTATATGGCTGAAGTGGGGCCCATTTAGTAAAGCTTGTTGGTAGGAGTTGGTGGAATCTTTGTCCAGTAACACAATGCCAACACATATGGTCTGGAATAGTATTTGTGAACCAGCTGTACGGAAACCCTTGGATGTAAATCATACTGCCAAACTTAGTTAATCCAGAGAGCATTGGGCCTAAATTTAGTGAAAATTGAGCGCGGAATAATTCCACCTGTTCTGCAGTTTTTAGAAAAATCAAGACTTGTGGTGCTTGATTCCGATAAAATTTTCTTAGCTGCAACTTATCTAGCTGGCATTGTTGCCTTGTCAAAATTTCATGTAGCACAGAGTAGTAGTTGTGTGTGTCAGTCACATTGATTTGCAGGTTGGCATGACCAAACTTCGGCAGTTTTCAATTAACCTTAAAATGATATAGTTCTTCTAATTATATCACTTCATGGATATGAAGTATCAGTTTACTTCCCTAATCAAATTACGGTAGATCCATGGATATGGGTGCTAATTTGTAGTCTTCACTGAATTTTTTTCTGTGGCGCTTTATATTATGCAGGTATTACAAGATTATGGAAGCAGATCATATATTTTTCATTGTGAATAGAAAAAGAGCAGGAGTGCAATTTGATTTATTGTATGACGGCATCTTCGAACGGTGCAGAAAACATGTACTTCGAAATATCCACCAACCTGTACTTCCAAACCAAGACCAATAGCTATATTTTTTTATCATAAAGAAATTTCACATTTGGAGTGCAACTTTGAGTTTTTCTTTGATTTCTTTTGGCCATACAAATCGTGTTGCCAATTCAAGTTAGAGCTTAAAATGCTGCTTGTTTCTTGTACGATTAGAAAATCTAGAACTTCTAGAGCTTTACTCATCCTTTCATTTACCTTTGTTTATACTTTATACTTTGCGACAAAACAAAAAAAGAGTATCAGCATTGATCAAATTATTCTGTTCACGTAAAGCAGCAGCTTTCATGGCATGAAAAGATAGAATAGAGATGATTTTGAATTAAATCGAATCTAATAATTGAGGTTTCAGCTAGTACAGGGAGACTGAATAGTAGGTTGAACAAAAAAATAAATTCGAGGAAGACAAAATACAAATTTCTCATGAAATAAATTCGTCTTTTTTTTGCAAAATTTCATGCCCGTAGGCTTCTATTACCACATAACTTAGCAATTACAGAGTAGTTCTAGTACATTGCTATCCTATCTTCCAAACATTTCTCTATACATTAAATTTAAAAGTAGGAAATGTAAAACCACAATATCCTTCTTCCAATGAGCTGCCCCCTCCGTTTGCGATCAAACATCACCTCTGACTTTCAATTCTATTTTGCATTTGAGGCTTCCTTCGCCCTTTCCGATCAGAGCCGAATGCAATCCATTGTAGAAATATTCTCACACAAGTTAACAAAAAATTAAATAAAACCATAGGTTCACTTGCCGCTGTTAGCCTTGGAACTTGGAAGTGATTTTCTTAAGGTTTGTTACAAAATCACAATCAGCTCATATAGTTCAAAAGTACTACAAAATTTAGAATAACAGCTTTGTTCCAGCATAATGAATATTTAAAAGAAAAATTATAGTTATAACAAACTTATATGATAATCATAATAAAAGTTGAGGCTATGGTACTATCCGTAACGCACATTGGTCGGAATTACGGATTAATATTTTCGTTTTAAAAATTCAAACAATTGATCTGAACCGTTTAACATGATTTCTATATGAAAAATTACTTGCAGACTAAATTTTAGAAACTTTTCATTTATTCTTTCAGAAGAGTAGAAAATCACCACTTTTGAATATTAAAATCTTTAGATCAGGTTATTTTTTACATATATAATAAGAGGAGGGTTCCAATACCTCTTGCCTTTCATATCTTATCATGTCTCATATTTAATATTTTTGTTTTCAAAGTTCAAACGGTCGATCGGAATAGCTCAACATGATATCCATACTAAAATATGCTTGGAGACCAAATTTTATAATTTTTGGAAATCTTTTTACTATTTTTTAAGATAGGTACAAAATCATTGTTTCTGGACAGTTCAAAAACATTGATTTTATACCTATCTAAAAAAATAGTAAAAAAATTTCAAAAATTATAAAATTTGGTCTCCAATCATATTTTAATATGGATATCATGTTGAGCTGTTCGGATCGACGGTTGAGACTTTGAAAACAAAAATATAAAATATGAGGCATGATGAGTTATGAAAAATATGAGGTATTGGAACCCTCTTCATATAGTAAAAAGACTTACAAAATGTAAAATTTAGTTGCAAGTATATTTTTATATAGAAATCATGTTGAACGGCTAAGATCGATCATTTTAATTTTGAAAATAAAGATATTGATTCATAGTACGGACCAATATATGCTATGCACACTAACATAGCCTCACTCTCAGAATAATCAATATACGCTATCCAAGTGATCTCCTGTCGCGCCCTTTTGCTTCTTCAAGACCTCTACTCACAAGTCACAAATCCTTCGTTCGATTTCACACATCCGCAATGATACGTACACCTCGAAACGTATTGTCAACTTTTAAGTTTTGGTGGTCAAACACATATTGAAAGTTAATCATATAAATTTTTCATGCGCATATGGAGGACTGAAAGAAGATAGTTTTACCTCCATTTTACACACAATTAAAAATGAAGGGAAAAAAAATACATAACAAAAACCAACAAACAAACAATAATATATCTTGGTAGAATCATTGGGCCGTAGATTCAAACGGAAAAATGATAAATATAAAGCACAGTGAACAACATAAACTTAAATCTATAGGCCCAGTAATATTTTAGTCTGTATAAATAAACCTATGGGCCTTAAACGGCTTTCTTTCAGCCTATTCCTTCGGCCCAGTAACGTTCCGCTTGGCGGTGGACGGAAAGCGCAAAATTAGGCTTTAAACTTCTGTGTGGATATAGGTTAGAAATTTAACAAGCACGAGTTATGAAACAGTGTAATAAAATGCGGTTCATGCGGCCGCATATACGTATGCAGTTGACAACCACATAGAAAATCAATATGCGGTCTAATATGTGGTTCCGCATATTCGACCGCATATTTTTACCGCATATTCAGCCGCATATTTTTACTGCATATTCGGCCGCATATTACCGCATACTTGTTTGTATGATACCGAATATTACTGCATATTACCGCATATTACTGCATACCGCACATTACTGCATATTACTGCATACTTGTTTATATATATATAAATTCTCATTTTAAAATCCGCATATATAAGTCCGCATAAAAATCCGCATATGCGGTCGCATACCGTATATTCAATATGCGGTGGCCTTTCGCATACCGCATAGAAACCGCATTTTAAAACAGTGGGTATATGAGATTTTTGTTTCCGTGTTAGAAACAAAAAACAGAGCGAGAAGAATTCGGATCCAGTGAAGTAACCCAATCTTTGGGTTTTGGATCGAGACTGTCCGATTCGAATCCGCGAAAATCCATCTCCTAAGTGAGCGCACACATTCCGACGATGAATTCGAATCCTGAAACGATCCGGAGTGACAAATTCGAATCGGATGGTCTCGATCCAAAACCCAAAGATTGAGTTACTTTAGGGATCCGGACCCGATGCGTAATTGGAAATCTATCTTATTTTGTTTTTTTTGTGATTTTCTATATATTTTTTAGTAAAATAATATAGATAATGTAACTTAATTACAGCATAAAAAATTTATATAATTGACTTTTATTTATATTTAACTTTTATAGTTTGAAAGTTGGCTCTGTCTCAGCATGGAGCTGATGTTATAGAATGTAATACTTTAGTATATTGAAAATAAATCTGCTGTGATTCTCGGGGAATCACAGGACTCTGCGATCCGATCTCAATTGTTGGTCTTTTTTGAGATGCGTGTATGAAAATTTACTTTTCCGAAAATGTTTCCAAGATCCGAGCACGAAAAAGTTTGAACCATTGATCTCGAAATTTCAGAATTCTGCGATCCCTCTCGGAATCACAGCAGATTCGGACTCTAGTATACTACGGACAAAATTCATGTGAATTGATAACGCAACAAGATGAATTTCATGGCAAAAATCAGTTGCTTCTAAGGAAACTGCAACGACATCGTAACAAATAAAATTTGTTGTGTCAAATTATTAATGTAACAAATATGAGAACACTTTGCAATGAAATATCACATTGTATAATGGCTAGTATCTGAAGCAGTGTATTTTTGCCAATATTATATCACGGATCTGATGCACGTGGCACTCATACATGGCGGACCTGTGTGTGTCTGGTATGTAAACTTGGCTGCGGAACGAATGGTGATCACGGCCGATAGAATATTACCAGAATATTATAAATAAAATTTTATAAATAAAAGTTGGCATCACGTCTCCTCGTGGTATTTCTGTGGCCGATTCTATTTGTGGCAATTAATGTACCTCGTGGAGTATCTCTGACATTTTGAGACTCATGAGTACAATTCTATGGAAACTAAAATTTTCGTTTCAGTCAGAAACACAATCTAGTATTGATCATATTATTGCGCTATATAGTCTATATCCGG
>JAJGRW010001393.1:1003051-1023094 GCA_025461045.1 Carex parvula | reverse complement strand
TAAAAAATAAATACAAAAAAAGGATATGCTAAAAAAAAAAAAATAATAAATAAAAGAAATAAAAAGGAAGAAAATAGAAAGATCAAAATCTTCAATTTGTGCCGCATCAGTGGGTATGTATAATTAATTCCTTTAATAAAAGGACTGTACAAGCCTGCTCTATTCAGCCGCATCATGAGTTCCAATTCTCACTATTTTTGTTGTTGTTGTTTGAGCCCGTTAACAAGCTTTCAACTCATTTATATTAATCAGACTTTACTATTTTAGCCTGTTAAGCTTTCAACTCATTGAGTACACTGTTTTGACGGTGATAATATATTACAGGCGGGCTGCACGCTGAAACCACTCTCACAATAAATCATGAGCTTAATGTCCATAACATCACTGTCAATAAAAGAGATTGATTTCTCATTGCTAGGATTGCTCCTTGAGCGATATATCATGCCCAAAAGGCTCCTTAAAGTTAATGACCTGCCAGATGATTTTTTTTTTAGTCGGCAACACAATGCAAATTGATTTAGGAAGATTTGTTGTACAAACATCAAGAAAAATAAAGTATAATAAAAAATATAATAAAGAGCGTGAATAAAAAAAAATATAAATGTAAGTTATATATATATGATGCTCTTGAGGTCAAAGGAAAAAGACACAGTCAAAACGATGCCAGAAACAAAATGATATCAAGCTGACATCAGCACATTTTTTTATTGGTTGAAATTGATCCTTTGAAGATAAATTATGCAGAGGCCTTACTAATGCCTATCACCATGTAACAGTGGTCAAACCTTATTCAACACCATTAAAATAAAATAACTGTAGCGTGATCATTGCTAGCCATAACGGTGTAATATATCCCACATGATAACATAGTTATAACAGTGATTGTGAGATATCTGGGAATTAAAAAGTTGCACGCTTGGCTGGATTAATTTGAAGAGCAGAAGAGCATAATCTTTGGCAACAAGAATGCCCCCTCCCCTGTGCTATAAAAGAACAACTATAGAATAGAGAAAAACAGAGAGACCGAGAGACAGTCAAAACTATACACAATTAAGATAAAGAGTTTGAGCAGAGAGATAGAAGTCAACAAAAAAAATAGTGAGATTGAGAGAAAATAATACAAAAAAATATACTTCAAGTTTCCCTGACAAGTAGAAAAGATAAAATAAAAGAGAATGATGTTGGCATTGCTTTTGAAGTGAATATTTTCTTTTCTTTTCTTTCCTTTATCCTCTTATTTATTTTTCCTCCTTCTGAATTTCATGAAAACATTCTAAAAATAAATTTATAAAATCACAAAAATATTTGAAACACCTCACTGCCACTTCCGGACTCGAAGCACTCGGTGCGCGTAGGGTGCCGGTTGGGTAAAATCACACAAACACTCGCTACTATCGGACTCGAAGCACTCGGTGCGTGTAGGGTGCCGGTAGGGTGATTCAATGGGCTCGAAACACTCGGTGGAGTAGAGCGCCAACAAAAAAAAAGGATCCGAAGCACTCGGTGCGTGTAGGATGCCATAATCATGCTAATGACGAGTGCGAATTAGACAGAAATGCTGTCAAAATTCCCTCTTAATTAGACATGAAAAATGATATTTGAATGAATAAAATTGAGGCCGATATGCTGCTGAAATTTCAAAAGAATAATAAGGGAGTACGCATCTTGAATGAAAAAAATAAAACAAGGAATGTTAAAAAAAAAAAAAAAGAGTTAAACGAGGAAGCCATACTTGATCGAACAAACATATAAAAAATAAAAAAAAAAATAAATCAAATGCCCGAGATCAAAATTGAAGTACAACATTGCTTGGGAACAAACAGAATGCCAATTGAGTAGAGTGACAGAACATGAGAAATATCAAACTACGTATATACATGTACATAGAAAAAAAAGAGAAGATATCATAAAATGACATGGTGGTGTTTAATTTGAGTCATCGTTGGGTATAGAAAGAAAAGATAATAAAAAAGGGAGCATAAAGTGATATGGTGATGCTTTTGGTTATTATATTATAATTATAACGTTGAGCATGTAAGTCACTTTTTGGAGAAATATATAGCACACTACTCAGACGTCACAATTTCAAGGTTGTATAAATACTATCTGATGGCACGGTTTCTGATTAAAGTTTGCAGTGACATATACTGAATGCTGAAGCACAAAACTCACTATGTAGCCTACAAGTTTCGTTTCCATGGTTCTTGAATGCACATACAAAAGAAAACACAAATATATTAATAAAAAAAAAAATCACAACGGAGTGACCAAACATCTTCCTTCTTGCCTAATCTTCAACCGAGTGAGTGCATCTTTTGCATAAACTACAACCTTACACAAACCACAACCTAGTCCGAGAAAAAAAAAAGAAATAAATAAATCCGAAACAAGTCCATACCGAAGACTTAAACCAAAAGACTACTCCAATTCAAACCAAACCTATATTAAATACGAAGTTCAAACCGAATCCAAAAATCCACATAAATCCAAAACCAACCCAAAACCTATACTAAATTCAAAACCTAAACCAAATGAACCAAATAAATCAAATAAGTCAACAAACTCAAAGAGAACCGAAGAACCGCAATCAAGCCCAAGTCAAACCCAAGACCAACCCAAAATCCAAATCAAAATCCAAGCAAAAATCAAGTCTAAACCCGAACAAGCCAAAACATAAACCAAACACAAGTAAACCCAATTCACCAAAATAGACTCAAACCAAAACCAAAGGCTTCCACGCCACCTTAAAACAAAGGCTTCCACGCCACTCAACTCCAAAATAAAGGCTCCCACGCCAACCAAAATCAAAGGCTCCCACGCCAACTCAAATCAAAGGCTCTCACGCCACCTCAAATAAAGGCTTATACGCCATCCAAATTCAAAGGCTTCCATGCCACGTCAACAAACATAAGTTCAACTAAAGCCCTTGCATGTAATAGGCACCCCAAGGGAAGGAAAACCCTACAGACACCACAGGCATATGATACGCCCTTGTCTAAACCCTCTGCGCCAGTCCGACCCGTAGGCTGTCGAAGTGTTCCAGACGCCCACTCACGTAGTACGGTGTCGCCCATAACATATATGTTCAGCTAAAGTCCTTGCATGAAACAGGCACCCCAAACAAAAGCCCTAGAAAACCCTAGGCACCCTCAAATCAGCCAAAGTCCTTGCATGTAATAGGCAACCCCAAATTAAACAAAAGCCCTAGTAAATACTAGGCATACACTGTTAGTATGCCCCTCGAGAGTTGAATCAATACTACCCCTCTGATTCAGTATCGCCCTCTGTTCTTGATTGCACTTCAGATACCCTACCCTAATTATGTTATTTCGTCTAACCCCTTAATCGGAGGTTCCTGGGTATTATCCAGGGTAATTAACGGCAGGGGCTTGCGCCTGCCGGAAGGAAAAGAATCCCCACAATCAAACAATAAGCTTCTTCCCCTTTACCTATTCGAGGGAGGGAGTGTATCTGCAGAGACGTTAGTGCCGGTCTATACGAAAATAACAGGCCGACAAAAATGCCTCAACAGTAATTTATTATATTGTAGTGCAAAATGGATGATGAACGACCCTTACAGCCCTTACTGCGATTGCCTCAAGAACAACACAAATTATACTTGGCGAATATGCAGGTATTTGTTTAATCTCGGTTTGGATTTAAATTTATTGATAAACTTGTAAGTTAGAATTAAATTTTGTGGTTATTTTTTTTTCATGGCAATTATTGTTCCAGCCTGATTATGCACTGGGTCCTGGTCCTCGGAAAATGAGCGTTCATTACCAATCTCGGATGAAACAAGGTTTGGTGAATTTAGGCTTGTACCAGATGAACAATGTGACTCATTGTCATATTGATAAAGGGTTGATCACTGCTCTTGTTGAGAGGTGGAGGTCCGAGACGAATACTTTTCATCTTCTGATTAGGGAGTGCACAGTGACATTGGAAGATGTCAGCTGTCTGTGGGGCTTACCTGTTACCGGTAAAATATTTTTTGTTACTAATTTATACTTTTGTTATTAATTTATATTTAATGCAAGTATATGTTTATCTAACATCTATGTTTACAAAGAAGGTCATTTCTGGACATACCGATAATAATTAGTCACAATTGATCGAAGACTTCCTAGGACATGAAGTGTATGATGGTTACGAAGATAGTGAGGAGGATTTTTTGTATCAAAGGTGGATAACAAAGGTGAACTTAACAAGAAAATAACAAAATCAAAATACCATATGCGTCTTAAATAGTTGAATGACAACTTTAGTGTGGAATTGACACAACATGTAAAATGTTATTGGTTTTCATTTCCATCTTTTTTTTCTCGCTAACAAGCAACGCTCAGGGAAAAAAAATCTAATTTAATTTTTTAAATGAAATCCTGTTTTTTTATTTTATTTCCTTTTTATTGCCGTCCTGTTAGGGCATGGGGTGGTTGGTTCGCATTTTTGGAAGACGATTACCTACTATTTTAGTACTATTTTTTCCATTACCGTGTTTGACGAATATGACAATGGATATGATAATGTATAATTATTTTGTGATTGCTTTTTTTGAATTATGATAGTCGTTGCAATATATACTAAATCAAACACTGTAATAATATATACTGAATCAAAACAATGAAATGTTGAACGCAAAGGCGGATTGAAAAGGAGCATTTAAAAAAGAGGAGCGATCTAATTACACTATTTTATGGTGACACATCTTGACATCATATGTTTACACGTTATTTTTGTGATTTTAAATCCAAACAGTCGATCTGAGCCGTTCAACATGATCTCCATATTAAAATGTGGTTAGAGATCAAATTTTACATTTTTTGAAATTTTTTTAGTATTTATTAATATGTGTACAAAATTGCTGTTTCGAAACAATTCTGGATCATTGCAAAACAACGATTTTCAAAAATTCTAAATATAGAGACCATATTTAATGGTTCTGATCGACTATTTAGACATTGAAATCGCAGAAATTACTTATACAAATATAATGTCAAAATGTGTCACCATAAAATGATGTAATTGGATCCCTCCTCTTAAAAAATTATATTTATGTATGATTTTTTATATAGTTTAGAGTAATATGTCATAGTATGGTAAAATTGATATCTATTCTTCATACAAAATTTTTATATGATTGATCCTCAAACATGATAACATGTTATCATGAATAATATTTTTTGGTATACATTATCTGGAATTCTAATATTCTACAGAATTA
This sequence comes from Carex parvula, assembly GCA_025461045.1. NCBI lineage: Eukaryota > Viridiplantae > Streptophyta > Magnoliopsida > Poales > Cyperaceae > Carex > Carex parvula. Next base: position 1,017,870 of record JAJGRW010001393.1, on the reverse strand, counting down.
TCTGTAAAACGAACCAAACGTCTACGGACATCATTGAGGCGGATTCGACTCTGCTGCTTTTCTCTAAGAAAAGCAGGGTCATGCTTTTCAAATCACAACCATTCAAAATTTTCCATTCGCGTATCTCGATAAATAAACCTTTTCATACACAAATCTCAACGAATTTGAATGATTGGAATCGGAAAAGCAGGACCCTACTTTTCTTAACGAAAAGCAGCAGAGTCGGATCCCATTGAGGCTAGGCACGTGAGGCTGACCGGTGGACCCAGTCATTAACTTACATATTGGCACAAGCAATGCATTTTATGTCATTTATATGTGCATAAATTTATGAATACTAACTCAAGCATATACCGAAAATGTTGTGCAAAAAAATTAAGTGAAATGCATTTACATTGAGTTTTTGTACATCTGTTCATGTTTCTAATCAATTCATACCTCATTTATGATTAGAAAATAGCGAAATATATTAAATAATTTGTAATTATATTTTAAAAATGTGCATAAATTTATTTGTATTGTATTAATATCTGGATGTAGACAAAATAATGGTGTTAATGAGCTCATATAAAATCTGAAATGTTATTTGGTTTTCATTTCCATATTTTTCCTTGCTACAAGCGACCCTCAGGTAAACAAATAAAATCTAATTTAATATTATAATATTATTAAATGAAATCCTGCTTTTTTATGTCCTTATTAATTGCGTTCTCATGGTAGGGAATTACTCATTTGGAAAATAATTTACGCCCAGTGGACGGGCGGTTGGGGTAGATTTAAAAATAAGTTTGGGGTGGGGGCAGATTTGATAATTTGTTTTTTTTTTTTTTTTGGGTATTAATAAAAATATCGGCATCCATCACCGTCTTTAATTTATTTATTGAGGCCCTGTTCGGCAGCCCTGTTCCCACAGGGAATTGAATAGGAATGGGGTTAATTTCCTATTTTGATTTGAAGACCGTTCGGCTGGCTTATTTCTTCCCGATGGGTTCCCGAGTATATTTCCCAATTGTTCCTGTATAAGTGCAATTTTGTGGGAAACAAATTATCATCTCAGACTCGATTTTTTTCTTCCCAAATCTACTCTCTCCTCTTTGTTCTCTCAATATTAATGCAATTAACTCATAAAAATAAACTACCAGCTAATTAATTATGTAATAGCACGTTGATTTTTATTTTATATTTGGAAAAACATGATTGCTATAATGCTATTAGAGCATATATATCAAAAATAATTTTGTCCAATAATCTCTATTTTTTTTATTAAAAATATAAAATGATGAAGTATTTTTGAATTATGTATGTATTTAAGAAAATAAATATTTTTATTTTATATTGCTTTTAATCAATGTTATTAAATTATAATATTTATTTTATTAATAAGAATAATTATATAATATCAAGCATTTTAGAAATAAAATAAAATTTTCCGCATGTAATCTCACAGTACAACCGAATATTCATTTCAACACATTCTCGTACATACTCGTACATTCATTTCAAAATTCATCTAAAATATATTTTCAAAGTTAGTTGCCACTTCTGTTTTATTTTTTTATAAATGTTTATAAAATATATATTTATAAAATAATAATAAATAAGTAATAAGTAATCTTTATATTTTATAAAATAGTAATTGATAAGCAACATTATGTTATTATTTAATATATTTTATTTAATTTACTTTATTAATCAATTTATTAATAAAAAATTGCATAATATCAAGCATTTAGAAAGAAAAATACGATTTCCCACAACTAATCCCACGGTACAACCGAACACTCATTTCAACATATTCTCATAGTTAATCCTATGCGTACCCGCGCCCATGGATTCTTGCTTTTTCAAAAGTGGGTTCCCGTCCCCGTCAAATCTCATCCCGTGTAATCCCGTAACATCCGAACAGGCCCTGAGTGCGTCAAAATTACCGGTCTTTTGGGGGTTTTAAGATAACATTTTCCGTCGCCATCTCTCTAATACGTGTCACCTTGTGAGTTCTTCCCTGACATCACACGACTCGGCACTTAATTTATGTAAGTTGACAATGACTTATGGCCCCTTGCATTTATTTTCCCTTTTCACAATGCACCACCGTCCACCGCCCCGGATATCAACATGTGTGGCCATGTGGTCATTGACTCATTGTCACATCTGAGATAAATTATTTGAATATTAATTTATCCGGGTTGCTAATCCAATGATAAAGTACTCGGCTTTTAAGTGCGACTATAATCTTTTACACATTTGGATGAAGAAAAAAATTCATCCAAACTTTTGATAGAGTCTATAAGATCTGTTTTTTCCTTTAGAAAATAACCCGACAAAATATATGTAAATTTTATAATTTGGTAGTATATATGCATTTGCTCTCCTCGAATTTTCATTTATTGGAAAGCACTACTCGAAACCTAGAATTTGTATGATCACTTATTCACTTATAGAGAGAATTAGAAGATGGAGAGGAATATACTAGAAGGGGGGTTTCAAATGGGCTCATACTTTCATGTCTCTTTGTACTTCATATTTTATATTTTTAATTTTAAAGTCTAAATTGTCGATTAGAACCGCTCAATATGATCTCCATATTAAAATGTGCTTGGAGACTAAAGTTTATATTATTTTTTGAAAACTTTTTAATATTTTTTGTATAGGTACAAAATCAGTGAATTTGGACCATCCAAAAAATAGTGATTTTGTACATATCTAAATAAATAGTAATTATTTTCAAAAAATATAAAATTTGGTCTTTATACATAATATGGATATTATATTGAGCGATTCGGATCAACTGCTTAGACTTCAAAAATAAAAATATAGAATGCGAGACATGTTGCATAGGTATAAATATTTCATTGCATATGTATTAATACTTTAGAAAAAAAATTATGTGCTGGAGTTTTTGCGGTCCTCCCAGATAGTTATAGTAGTTATGATGCGGATATAGTGTGGGTACTTAAGCACAGATACTGTTATCAGCTTCCTTAATTTAATTATGACGTAGACAAAGAATTTGCTGAAGTGTTTTATGTTTACCATGTCATATGACAAGCTAAAGCAGCACAATTAAATATACCATAATAATAGAAGGTTCGGTTGTAACCAAATGAGATTGTTCAAAAGCTCGATTAACAGAAAGAAAAAAAAAATCAAAGACTTATTTGAACCAAGTCTAATAGTTCAGGGACTAAAAACACATTTTCTCTTCTTTTTCTTTTTTGAAAAAAAAAAATCCGGAATAGAAAAGATTGGCCCCTTTCTAATATTTTTTTTGTCTTATTTATTTTGTGATATCTGTGCTGCATATGTAATTATCACTAAATGTTCATTAATTATTCTTGAATTAACAATAATTTCTTTAAGTTAGCAGTTAATTGCTATCAAAATTTGGTCATTAGTGGCGGTATAAGCATCCCTGTGAATTGAAAATTTTCACTTTTGTTTTTCAAAATTCTAACTTTTATAAAAATTAATACTATTTAGTCCTCTTTATAAAATGAAATCACATAATATTTACTTATTCAGTCAATTCTAGTTTTGTGGTTCCGTTTTGTCCCTGCATAGTGAAGATCTAAGAGCATCTACATCTCTAGTATTATTAGAGTTTTTAATTTGATTGGACAGTTTCTAATTCAATTTCAGAGATGTGGGAGAGTTTCTTATTTAGAAACTATGCAGTAAAGTTTTTTATTAAGAAACTGTTTATAAACTCCATGTTGGCCAAATGATTGGCTCATATTATTTCTCCTTTTTAATTTGTTGCTGACGTGGTTTAATAGAAACTCTAAAATTAATTTTAGGAATGTAAGAATTAAAAATTTTGAAGACCTTAATTTCTAAAAAGTAGTTAACAGTTATTTAGAAACAAATTTGAGTTGCTGGAAAGTGGATGCTTTAAGGATTAAATTTCAGCGTGCTTGTTTGTCAAACAAGTGGAAGTGTTGAAAAGAAAATGTGTTTCTATTTCGCACAATTTGACTCCAATTCAACAAGCATAGTACAGTGAAAGGATGAAATTGAACATAGCTGGGTTAAAATACCTTATTGTTTTGTGCCTAAGGGCGTCAATGACACCCTTTTATCTGTTTATCCGACTCGTACTGTATTCGATAAGACGAGTACGGGTAAGAATTTTTTTTTCGTAAACTTATCAGATATGGATACGGGTAAAGATTTTTTTATATTATCTAAACGAGTAAGGGTACGAGTAAAGCCTATTCTGTACCCGTTACATGATCGTAATTATACAAAAATTATATATATATTATATATATTAATGAGCAATGAATATTAATTCTCTAACTATTCTTGATAGTTGTGTTACGCTTAATTAACCATTAAAACACGTAAATAAATTTCAGTAAATCCCAATAAAATTTATTTCTTTTTACTTGAATTCTAATATATTTGTGAAATGATTAATATGTTTTAATGTATTATTTAGTAAATAATATTTTTTTCTTATAATAGCATTATCCGTTATTTATCCGTTATCGTTTCGTTATCCAACAACCATACCGGGTAAGGGTAGGGTACGGGCAAGATAATTCGTAGCGGATAAGAGTATGGTATGGGTAAGGACAATTTGTAACGGGTACGGATATGAAAATGCTTACACCCAGCCCTTACCATACCCGTTGACACCCCTATTTGTGCCCCAATCATACCTCACATCATTACATCTCTATTTTTAAAGTTTAAACAGTCGATTAAAACCGCTTAACATGATCTCAGAGACCAAATTTTATATATTATTTTTAAATTACTATTTTTTTAAATATGTACAAAATCACTGTTTTTTATAAGATTACGAAACATTAAAAAACAGTGATTATGTGTCTATCTAAAAAATATAAAATTTGATCTTTAAACATAATTGGAACAAAAAAAACAACAAAAACAACAGCACGTTTTATTCCTACTCTAATGAAAAATATTTTTTTTTTTCAATATATCATCTCCCCGTAGTACAATACATTCCATTTACATGGAAACCTAGGAACAAAAATACAATAAAATGGGATGTGACACTTTCATTCAAATTTCAATTTTTCACAATACCATTCAAATATATTTATGTTTAACAGCTATTTCATCACAATTCAACCATTATTTCTCTATCTAGCAAGATCAGCAAGAGCCTACATAATTTTATTAACACTGCAATTAAATTAAAAATATTTTTACCGCTTAATTTGATCTTAAATAAATTTCAAAATTTATAAATTTTATAAGTACATCACTTATGAAGTAGGTAAGTTTGAATTTGTCATTTGAAGTTTATTCGATATGTTTAGAATGTTGTTGGTACTCAGGTTGAAGTGGCCGATTTTTTGTTTTTAGGAATTATAAAATCAAATTATCAGGAACAAGATGGATTCAGGCAGTTATTTGTTTTTAGAATGATTATTTTTTTCGATCACATAGATAATTTGGTCCCATTGAGATATCTAATGAGACCGAATCAATCATCTGATTCAAGTAGTTTCTATAAGTTGCAGCGTGACTTCGTCACAAAACACTGAAAACGACTGGAACCAAACCATCCCAGTAAGAGTTGCCCTCTCCTCTCATTCATTTTCTCTCTTCCACTCGGGTCCCCTATTGGAAATAAGCCAAAGAGATGGTTCAGTCTCATTGATTTTTCACACTGTGTGGTTGTTGGTATAATTGTTCGATATCATTGGTCTCTTCCTAATGGGACTGAATCATTAGTTGGTCTCATCCATTTATCGAGAAAAAAATAATTCATCATATTTCCAATAATTTGATTTTATTTAGAAAATTAAAAAAAATTGTGAATGACATCTTAGTTGTACTCTTGAACTATAGAACTTTTAATAAATATTTATGACATCTACTTTCAAATTGAAAAAAATATAGAGATTCTAAATTAATAATCAATTAATACTAAATTGCTGGGATATTTTCATCATGTATCAACACAAATTAGTGATGCTAATTGAATTTTACAGTCGGATGAATAGTCATAAATCTGAATTTGGAAGGATAATTATTAGAATAAAAAATTTATGAGGTGATTATAACAACTTCAATGTTTTGAATGATGCGGTGGCATTTCCAATAAATAAAAAGAACTTGCTTATTACAAATTTGCGTTGTCGGATGAAACTGCTTGTTTTAAATTAAGGCAAAATGGGTGATGTACCCATCAAAAATTAAGAATTTGGATATTTGCCTATCAAATATTTAAATTGGGGTATTTGCCCATCAAATTTATAAAATCTTGAAAATTTACCCATATTGATATTAAAACTGATAATTTAAAATAAAAAATCTGTTATAAAAAAATTTATTCCAATTTTACCATCTTCACCAGTTCTTTTCCCACCTGACTTTCGTCTCCTCTTCTCCATCGCGCACACAGTCGCTCTCTCTCTCTCGTTCAAAATGAATGCTGGTGGCTTACGGTGTTTCGAGGTCAGAGAGAGCAAAGCCACTGAGATTATCAAAGTCCATTGAAGCAAAAGCCTCCTTGTGCTTGGATGTTGTTGAATCTTGTTGCTGCATCCATACATATACCAATTGTAACTTTTGACTTCTAGCTTAACCTTTTTCAAATGATATCAGACAACCCTAGCAAGTATTTTTATCGTCTGGAATCAAACAGGATCAATACAGTCTGTGTGCGCGATTTGAACGAGAGAGAGAGAGACTGTGTGCGCAATGGAGAAGAGGAGACGAAAGTCAGGCGGGAAAAGAACTGGTGAAGAGGGTAAAATTGGAATAAATTTTTTAATACAGATTTTTTTTTTATATTATCAGTTTTAATATCAATATGGGTAAATTTTCAAGATTTTATAAATTTGATGGGCAAATACCCCAATTTGAAGATTTGATGGGCAAATATCTAAATTCTTGACTATTGATGGGTACATAACCAATTTTGCCTTAAATTAAAGCGTTAAGATTTTAATATCTTGTGGGCGTGAGTGCATGACCAAAATGTTAAGTCTTTATGATTCGATTGTGCAAGGAGAAATTAGGGGTAAAGATTTTAACAGAGTAGTTTTGACTTCATGCGGCGCACAAACTATACAATCAAAACAATCCTGCATTCTATTTTTGCGCTGCATAAAGTCAAAACTACTCTGTTAAAATACTTACCCGAAAATAGATAAAACCAACGAGCAATTCTTAAAAAAAAAAAAAAAAAGTATTTCTGTATATAAAAACCAAACGGTCACCTTGCCGTGATTTTTATTTTTACCCAAAAAAAAATTATTTTAATATAAATAACCAGGTTTTTAAAATATTTTTATTTCTACCCAAACCGCTAGGATTCCTAGCGGTCCGAATTTTTAATTCGGACCGCCAGGATTCCTAGCGGTTTGGGTAGATTTTTTTTTTTTGAAAACTTATAAGTACGAGGGAGGAAGAGAGGAGGGAGGAAGAGCACACTCAGTGGCTGAAGGAGGGAGGAAGAGAGGAGGGAGGAAGAGGGAGGAAGAAGGAAGGAAGAGGGAGGAAGAAGGAGGAGGAGACGGAGAGTCTGCTGTCAGGTATTTTTTTTTATATACGTATTTACTGTTAATTACATACGTATTTACTGTTAATCACATACGTATTTACTGTTCACTACTGTTCACATACGTATTTCCATACGTATTTACTGTTCAACATACGTATTTACTGTTCACATACGTATTTACTGTTCACTACTGTTCACGTACGTATTTCCATACGTATTTACTGTTCACATACGTATTTACTGTTCACATACGTATTTACTGTTCACTACTGTTCACTACTGTTTACATACGTATTTCTATACGTATTTACTGTTCAACATACGTATTTACTGTTCACATACGTATTTACTGTTCACATTTACTGTTCACATACGTATTTACTGTTCACATATGCTGTTCACATACGTATTTACTGTTCACATTTACTGTTCACATACCTATTTACTGTTCACATACGTATTTACTGTTCACATTTACTGTTCACATACGTATTTACTGTTCACTACTGTTCATATATGACTATTCACAACTGTTCACAATTGAAATCAGTAAACTGACCAAATATTTGTTATTTATGAATGTAGTTTATTGGCCATGTCTATTGCAATTTCAATACATTTTGGAGGAAAGTTCATAACTGACCAGTATGGAGTACGTTACTCCAAGCCTGCAGCAAATACGTATTGGGTTGATGAAAATTTCTCATTTGAGCAGTTGCAATCGCTTATTTATGAAGCGAGCGGCTACAATAGGAATCGTTGCCAATTACAAATTCAGGCCCGAATGGTCCACGCAGGAAAGTATGTCAAAATCACACTGGGAGATAACGGGGCATTGAGAGGTCTAATAGCGCAGGTTTTGAGGTCTGGCGAATCATTGTTGGAAGTTTTTGCACGCAGAATTCGCGAAGAGTCAGGGGCCGGAAGTTCAGGCCAAAATTCGGCTGCCCAACATTATCAAGAAGATAATGAACCACACACTCCTTTTATCGTAATGCCTGTAGCAGAACCGGAACAAGAAATATACAATAATTCACCCCAATCTCCAGCTTTTATCCCACCTGTATCCATGTATGACGGTCCTTCATCCTTACCTGGGCCTGAACCAAATCCTCACCCCAGACCGCCACCAGTACAGGAAGATCCAAACGAGTCGGAATTTGAATTTATAAACGAGATACCGGAGGAGAATCTGCAAACTGGGGATGAATTGGGGGAAGAAGAATGTGACATTAATGATGAAGGAGATGAAGAAGATGAAGAAGATGAAGAAGAAGAATACACACAGCCCACTGTGAGGCAGAATAGAGAGAATATGCCGTTGGGTGGCCGCTCTGAGACTCACCCTTTTGTAAACTTCAATGACACATCTGCTTTCCGAGAAGCAGATATTTCTTACTATGGTCGTCGGGTTGAGTACAGGAGTGAGCTCGCAAAAGGCCAATACTTCGTAAGTAAAAAGCAACTGACGAAAAAGATCAGAGAGTACCATGTTGACAAGAACAAGGAGATATATACGAAGAGAAGTGACACATCCCGGCTGGAATATAGATGCAGCACTCCGGGTTGTCGTTTCAAACTGAAGGCAAGAGCAACAAATGCCGGAGATACATGGATGATAACTGAGCAAGACACGCCTCACACATGCGAATCTGAGTTTGAAAGGTCGGACCATGCACAACTCACGGCATCAATTATCGCAGACCTCATCGAGAGCGGCATTAAGGAAGACCCCACTATGAGCCTCCGGAGTGTGGCACACTGCGTGAGGGTTAGGTTTGGCAGTATAACCCCGAAGTACAACAAACTTTGGAGAGGTCGTGAGCTTGCAGTTGCCCGGCAATTTGGGAGTTGGGAAGAGTCGTACAATTTTATGAAACTATTGCTTAACGGGATATGTTACACGAATCCCGGCTCAAAATACCAATTTCTGACAAGTCCGAGCATCGATAAAAATACAGGACTGGTCAAAGAAGGTGTTCAGCAATTCAGGGCCGTGGCATGGGCTTACGGACCATGCATTACCGCATTTGATTACTTAAGGCCGGTGATCAGTATAGATGCAGCCTTCCTTTCTGGGCGGTATGAGGGCAGACTTTTGATGGCTTGCGCCTATGATGCCGATAACCAATTGCTGCCTCTAGCATTTGCAATTGTACATACGGAGAATGAAGAGAACTGGGGTTTTTTCTTACACTGGCTTAGGATTAATGTGATTGGTGTGAATAGATTCGTATGTGTTATATCGGACCAACACAAGGGTATCAAAGCTGCATTGAAACCTGAATACGGATGGGATAGGGATAATTTTGTGCACAGGTATTGTATCCAACATGTTGCAGATAACCTGGTCCAGGCGTGTGGGAAGGACAAATGGTACGGAACTAGGTTCAAACAAGGAGCCAGGAAGAAGAAGCCAAGAAGGCTGAAAGAGATGTTCGAAGATTTTTGCTCGGTATGTCTAATATTGTCTAATTTATATCATTTTTGTTTCTTTTAGATGCATTTTGTCTAATTTTGCTTTGTTCTATTGCAGCAAAATCCGACGTGTAATGCTTTTCTGAGGAGAGTGGGCAAAGTACGTCCTGATGATGTCATGGAGCCGTCAAATTTTGAAAAAATTTTCCAGACCTGTGATGGAGGGTACCGATTTGGTATCATGACAACAAACGGCTCTGAGTCCCTGAACGCTGTCTTCAAGGATAGCCGAATGTTGCCCGTGGCGGCACTTGTAGAGGAGACATTCGCCAAGTGCAACAGGTGGTTTGTTCAACGGCGAGAGGCAGCGACGGAGCAAAGCAATGCAGAACAGCCTTTTTCCAAACGGGTACATGTTAAGCTCGCCAAACGGTGGGAGAAAGCTACAAAAATGGATGTCATCCCATACTCGCACGGCGAAGGTAATTACCAAGTCACGGGCCCAAATGAATATGTTCCAGTGGTCCAAATGCAGGATGGAACTATGTCAATTATTCATAGAAGGTTCCAGTATATCGTGACAGTCGGGCCAGAGAGAAAAGTGGAATGTACATGCAGAGGTATCCAATTAACTGGGATTCCGTGCGCTCATGTGTTAGCGGTTTGTCGTAATAGAAACTGGTCACCCAACCTATTTGTTGCCCACTGGTATAGGGTGGACTACCTTCTGAGTACTTGGAATGCACTGTTTGTTCCTTACGGCAATCCTGAAGATTGGCCTGCAACCACTACCCCTAAAATTGAGCCAAACAGAGATTGGATACGGCGTGGTAGGAGAAAACACATCCGGCAAGATATGACCATGGATGAAATGCAAGGTAGGCGACGGGGGCACCGTCCTCGCCGTTCCACTTCTGACAGGCAGAGGCGAGGTATGTCACATTCATTCCTAATTATTTTCGGTTCCAATGTTAAATAGCTTACTAACTAACATATTTGGGCTGCAGAGGCTCATAACGCAGCAAATGTAGCAGAGAATGAGCGAGTTATGGCAGAGGCAAGTGGATCGCAAGGGCCGCGGCGAAGCACAGCCAGAAGCCGTACAGCAGACCGTGAAAATGCAAATATGATGTTTAGGGAGGCAATGGGAGAAGTACGGGCAGGAGGGGAGTTCTTTGGAATGCAAGGGCCTTCAGGTACTACCCAGCGAAGAAGGAGCACAACTCAAGCAGGTAGGAGGAGCACATCTGGCGCAAGGCCATCCGATACAGCACACCAGCAAGAAGAAGGAGTGCAACCAGCTAGAAGGAGCACATCTCAATTAGGAAGGAGGAGCACATCTGGTACAGCTAACGAAGCGCAAGCAGGACCGTCCGGTACAGCTAACCGGCAAGACGAAACAGTGCAACAAGATAGAAGGAGCACATCGTCATGGGGAACTGGTTGGCTCAGGGGATTAAATTTTAGAAAGAGTCGTAGGAATTAACTTTATTTTCTGAAGAATTTTTACTTTGAGGTTTGTACGAACTTTATTTGTATGTATTTTATTATGTTGCAGTTGAGGATTTATTTTATTACTTTGAGGTTTGTATGAACTTTATTTGTATGAACTTTATTTGTATGTATTTTACTTTGTAGACGAGGAGGATGGACAGTAACAATCGAGGAAAGGGCGAGGAAAAGAAATGCAATTGGGGCTGCGGAAGGAAGAGAAAGGACTGTCCAATTTGGTCTAGGAAATGTGTGCAAGGATCTGCTGATGATTGTCGTACAAATGACATATCTGATGATGATTTTGTAGAAAACCCCTACGGCTATGGATTGGGAAAAAAAATGATGATGTACAGACGCCTGAGACGAAGAGTAAGGCTAAGACTAAGGCTAAGACTCAGGCTAGCACGTCGTCTGTTGTTACCGAGCCGTCATCGTCAACCTCGGACGATGATTTTGTTCCATGTACGTTCAAGACCGGTAAGACGAAATAGTATGTTGTATGATCGTTTGAAGCAGATATTAAGTTTGTATTTTATATTTTGGATGTTATTTATATTAATTTTGAAATAGTATGTTGTATGATCGTCAATGGATGTTATTTCTTTTTGTTGTACGAAACATAACGAAACATAAATAAACTACACTACAAAAAAATAGAACATAATAAAATATAATAGAAAAAAAAATAGAACATAATAAAACATAGAACATAATAAAACATAACGAAACTACACTACACTAAAACTACCAAACTAAACTAAACTAAACTACCATAATAAAACATAACAAAATATACCCTCTATCCATCGTACTGCGAAGGGGAGAATCGGTGAGGTGGTCTACCCCTGTTCTCTCTACTGAATATGCGCTCATGCCAATCCTCCCACTGAGGCTGTCCTGCCTGCACGGCGCGAGCTGGTGTAATATGATCCTCGAGGCTGTCCTGCCTGCTCATCGTAAGTGCTGTATCCCATGGATCCGAGGCCACGTCGGTAGCTGGCGGTGGCGTGGGAGTATGGAATATGGATGTCACAAACTGGGACTCATAATCAGCCTGAGTCCGGCTACCAGAGGCCTCCCAATCGTGAGCCATCTCTGGATACGGCTGACGCGGTGGCGGTGAGGCGGCTGTGTCGGCATATATGTCTGCAAGGCTAAAACTCATCCGGTCATCCTGCATCTCTGGAGACTCATGATGCTCAGGCTGTGTCGGCATGTATGCAGGACCCTGCAAGGATAGCAAAAATTTAGTAAATTTTAACTATCTTTACTTACAGTAAAAGCATAAATAAAATAAAGAATCACATACCGGGGGAAGAACTGGACGACCTTGCTCATCACGGTAGGCGTGCCAACCGGCCATGTGCAGTACCCAACGATGATAATCCCACTCTGGCTGCTCTGATGGCTCCGGTGGCATCTCACTGTTCATAACAGCTGGCGCGTCAGGCTCGTCCGGCTGTACTGCGCGCCAATCAATATTCTCTCCGGCGTCTCGTAACATGGTGACCAGCTTTGCCTCCTGGCCGTAGTCCGCAATGCATGGGGCAACCAAGTTCAACATCGCGTGCCCGATCGCTCTGTAGCCATATTTTCCAAGACAAACGATTGAACGCGCGGCACCTTTAAGCGCTAACAGCAGCTATAAAAAAACGTTAGAAAAAATTAAAGTTATGATAAAAGGTTCATAACGCATAAAAATGTGTTGTTTTAGATGCATTACCTGGCGAGCACCTTTCCGGCCAGTAGGGGTATAACCATCGTCTTCGAATATCTGTGCGTGAAGAAACTCGCCGTAATCTCCCTCTATATACACCGAAGCCATGCCGACCCGCAGGTACCAAGCCTGATATCTCAATAGGGATCTCCCTGGAACTGCATCGTATCAATCTCCGGCATCTGCCATAAGTTGGCACTCATATTGCCCGCCTTGCTGTAGTACTCCGAGTGATAATCACTCCAATCTCTATCCCAGTGATTACCGTGTGTTATCCTGTAATTCATTTGTCAGTTGCAATTTAAAGATAAGAACTAATGTTAAGTACAAAAATGCTTACAAGAACATAACTTACCCGTGTAGCCTCATGATCGCAGATCTCGGGACGTTTGGATCTGCGGGGATGAGTGGAGGAAAATCAAACTGGCGGAGCACCCGGTCTGGCCAGTGGTGCTCCACTATCCAGAAGCACACCAGCGGTCCCCTGTAGAGCCACATCTCCCGATCATCCTCTACAATCTGCGGCAGCCTCCCCTCAGTGTATAGCTCATGGTACGGAGTCCAGCGCACCTGCGTCTCACCCAGACTCTGAATCTGAGATCGGACCGTCCTGATACCTGCTGTCTTCCCGTGAGGATTGTCCTTGTACTCATGATGTCCGTACCATCTCATGCCGAATGCCAGTCGATTTCCATTTTCGGGCTCTCCCCATGGATCCTCGTTCGGCTGAAGGTACCCCCACCGGTAGCCGTGACCACGACCAATGCTGCAGAAGAAGCATTGGCCCGTGGATTTGCTTAGTTTTCCGCTATATTTTGAAGAATACCAGCCGTCAGGGACAAGTTAAATAATTAAAATAAGACAACAAGTGCATGACAAGGTAGGTAATTAAAATAAGACATAAATAACATACTGACCTTGCAACCGTGGCACAAGTTGGAGTAGAGATGTGCTAGGACAGCCCCACCCCAGTTGTACCTGACGCTCGACGGCTGAAGGTCTCGCAGCAGCTCTAGATACATCATCGGGATGGTATCACCACTAGAATCAGCAAACATGACAGAACCAAATAGGTCCATCACGAATCCCCGTGTGTATCTGTAATATCAAATTATAGAGCAACTCATTTTTCCGCATGAAACAGATTACAAAATAAATGTAATACAAATAGTTTGTATGAGTACCTCTGAATCTCGATCGGAGTGGAATCGCTACCTAGACCTCTCGCAAACATAACTCGCAGCTTCGTCTTGTCCAGACAGTACTTGGACTTCCCCCCGTTGCTGCGTATATCTGGCTCCGCTCCCAACAACTCAGCGAGCATGTAATTAATCGTCGTGCCATCTGGATCTGTGGGGTCAGATATGCCACCAACGGGCACGCCCTGGATAGGCAAACCCCATATAGCGCTAACGTCCTGGAGAGTCACTGTCATCTCTCCAAAAGGTAAGTGGAACGTGTGCGTCTCGGGGCGCCATCGCTCCACTAGTCCTGCAATCAGGGACGCGTTGATGGACTTAGCCTCCGACTGTAGAATATCGACCAAATACTGCAGCCCCAAATTTTGCAGATACGCCTCCATCATCGGGAAGTACTGCATGTCCGGATACCGACCCCTGGTATTTAAAATTGCCTCACTCTGCGTTCAAAAAGTGAAACAACATGAAAACCTAAAAATACAAAAATTCAACAAAATCCAAA